>PVJX010012387.1:14767-50600 GCA_004027295.1 Dolichotis patagonum
AGGCCTTTGCACGGAGCTATGTTCTCAGCTCTTTAAAAAAAGTTTTATTTATTTATTAATTAATCTACTTTTAGTCCATTTATTTTTTTTTTAAGACAGAGTCTCACTAAGTCTCCAAGTCACTCCCAGGATGAGCTCAAACTTGCCATCCTCCTGCCTCAGCCTCCCAGGTTATTAGGATAATCAGTGTATGTCACCGGGCCAGGCATCATCCTGCATTTATGAAGCACCTGCTGTTCTCCAAGACACTGTCACAGGCCAAAATAAAACAATGATTGACACAGACGAAGACCCCTGTCCTAGTGGAGCTGACATTTTACTGGGGCCATTACAGATGCTAGATGTGAGAAGTTTGCAAATTATATTTGAGAGGCTTTGAAGCTGTACAACAAAAGGAAAGCCAATTAGGAGAATAGGAAAGGTTGCTATTTAAAACAGGGTGGTTGCTGGGCATGGCGGTGCACACCTGTAATCTCAGCACTTGGGAGGCTAAAGCTTGTGAGTTCAAAACCAGCCTGAGCTACCAAGTGAGCTCAAGTCCAGTCTGAACTGCATAATGAGACCCTGTCTCAAAAAAAAAAAAAAAAATAGGGTGGTCAGGGCTGGCCTCAGCAAGTCAGTAACATGTGAGCAAATACTTTTTAGGAGGTGAAGGAAGGAGCCAGTGCACAGCTCAGGGAAGAACGTACTAGACCACAGGAAGTGCAAGGGCAAAGATTGCAAGGCTAAACCAGATGTGTTGGCCCACACTTGAACTTCTGGCACCCTGGAAGGCTGAGGCAGAAAGATCATCAGCTCAAGCTCAGCTAGGGTAATTTAGACACTTAGTGAGATTCAACCCATGGTATCACACACACACACACACACACACACACACACGCAAGGCTGGAAGGGTTGCAAGGTTGTGTCTGGTGCAGGGGGAAGCGGGGAAAGATGAGGCTCCGGGGGCGGGGAGAGCCATGGGCTCTGACCACCTCCATTTCCCCCACAGATCGATAACCAGCGCTCCCGCCTACCGGCCTCCCTGAGCGAGAATCGCCTGCGCGTGTACCAGAGCGGGACACGGGCCGTGGTGGAGCTGGACTTCGGGCTGGTGGTCACCTATGACTGGGACTGCCAGCTGACAGTGAGCCTGCCCGAGCGCTTCCAGAACCAGGTGTGTGGGCTGTGCGGCAACTATAACGGCGACCCGGCTGATGACTTCCTCACACCGGACCTGGAGCAGGTTTCTGACCCCGATGAGTTTGCCAGTCACTGGAAGCTGGATGACGGGGACTACCTGTGTGATGACGGCTGCCAGAACAACTGTCCTGCCTGCACCCCAGGCCAGGTCCAGCACTACGAGGGCAGCCCTCTCTGCGGCATGCTGACCCTGTCTAAGGGCCCCTTCGCTGCCTGCCACGAATCCCTGGACCCCCAGCCCTTCCTGAAAGATTGCGTGTATGACCTGTGTGTGACAGGAGGGGAGCGGATCAGCCTCTGCCGTGGCCTCAGCGCCTATGTCCAGGCCTGTGCGGAGCTGGGCATCTCCGTTGGAGACTGGAGGTCACCAGCCAACTGCCGTGAGTAACACCCACACTGTGGGGCACAAGGAACCCCTTGTCTGTGCTAACTTCCTGAGCACTCATGGTGGGTTAGTCTGGTGCTGGGCAGTGCCAGGGACACAGCGGTGGCTTAGACAGCCAGGCTCTGCCACACTAAGCCTGAGCTTGGGGCAGACATATCACTAGACAGTGACAGTTTGGTGTGGTTGGGGCTGGGAGGGGCAGACAGGGAGACACAGGCAGAGGGGTTGGGGTTCAGATAAAGAAAGCTCAAGGAAATACAGGACAGCAGAGAAGGGCCCGGACGCAGCTAACGTGTAGGTTTCATGGAGATTTCCTAGAAAATATGGACGGCACAACCTATAATTTCGGGACTCTGGGAGGCTAAGGCAGGATGACTGTGAGCTCAAACCAACTCAACAACTCAACAATTCAAAGGGACTTCAGAGGGATGGTAAAGGTCAGGGAGATAACGAAGCTATGCTGAACTTGTCTAGGTCACTGCCGTGTCCCCCCGTTCAGTGAACCTCCCTCTACCCCCAATTTCCAAATTCCTGGCACAAAAGAGGAGCCCGTGGGTTCGTACAGCTACCCGTGCTTTTCCACTGAGCGCCGGGACCTGTCCTTGGTGCTGATTCGGCAGAGCTTGAGGCAGACCAGATCTCCACTCCCACAGAATTTATATCCCAGGGGAAGGGGGGCAGACGAGCCGTGAAATGTCTTCAGAAAGCAAAAGAAATCAGTCATGTAAAGGAAGTGTCCAGGAGGGTCATGAACCTGGGACTCAGAGAAGGCCCTGGGAGCAGGTGACAGTGAAACTGAGCAGGGTCTGGCAATAGAGTCACTAAGCGATGACCGTGCTGTTCATGGAGCCTCTACGTGAATTAACACATCTAGTCCTCACAATCACCCAGTGAAGTCTCCGCTATATCATCTCACTTTACTGATAGGGAAACCGAGGCACAGAACGATCGGAGTTGTTTGCTCATGACTTTCTGAGGAAAGGGTAGTGTAGGCAGAGGAAGTGGCCAGTCTGAATGCACCAAGGTAGGAGTCTAAGGAGCAGGGACAGGTCCACTGCAGCTGTGTAGAGTGAGCCAGAGGGGGGGGTGACAGACTAGGGCAGAGAGGTGATGGGGGCCAATCACTCAGGGCCCTGCGGGTCTTGGGAGGATGCTGGCTGCTCCCCTGAGTAGATGGAATCACAGGAGGGTTGGGGGGTGGTGCCTGGTCTGAGCTCCGTTTTCCTGGGTCCTTCTGACTGGTGGGGAGGGGCAGGCAAGAGACCAGGCCCGCGGCTGGGACCAGGCAGGCTCTGGCGGATTTTGAATATGGAGCTCACAGGATTTGCTGACAGATTGGGTGTCCTATGAGTGGGAAGAGGAGGGTTAGTTGCAACCCTGCAGGATGACCTGAGCCACCCCCGGTGGAAGCGCCTCTACTTGAGATCCCATTCAGGGGAGCAGCGGGGTTTGCTCGGCGGTGTACGGGGAGTCCTGGCGCACTCTCCCCTGACCCTCTCTGTCCCCCTGCAGCCATGTCCTGCCCAGCCAACAGCCGCTATGAGCTCTGTGCCCCGGCCTGCCCGGCCACCTGCAACTCCGAGGCGGCGCCGTCCAACTGCTCGGAGCGCCCGTGTGTCGAGGGCTGTGTGTGCCTGTCCGGCTTCGTGGCCAGCGGTGGCGCCTGCGTGCCGGCTTCATCCTGCGGCTGCGTCTACAAAGGCCTCACGCTGGCGCCCGGCCAGGAGCTGTGGGGCGACGACCTGTGCCGCTCGCGCTGCACCTGCGACGGCGCCACCCAGAAGGTGACCTGTCGCGACACTCAGGGCTGTCCCCAGGGCGAGCGCTGCCGCGTCGAGAACGGCCTCCTGGGTTGCTACCCCGACAACTTCGGGAGCTGCCAGGCATCTGGGGACCCGCACTATGTCAGCTTCGACGGCCGGCGCTTCGACTTCATGGGCACCTGCACCTACCTGCTGGTGGGCTCCTGCGGCCAGGACGAGGCGCTGCCCACCTTCCGCGTGCTGGTGGAGAACGAGCATCGCGGCAGCCAGACCGTGAGCTACACGCGGGCCGTGCGCGTGGAGGCCCGCGGAGTGGAGGTGGCCCTGCGCCGGGAGTACCCGGGCCAAGTGCTGGTGAGCCACCCCCTACCCCCACCTCCGTCCCTGTATAAGGGGAGGGTTAGTTGCAACCCTGCAGGATGACCTGAGCCATCCCTGGATCCCGAGCGGGGCTAGAGGTCTGTTAAAAGATCTTGCGAGCTGGCCCAGGGGGCAAGCCTGCAATCCCTGGGCCGAGGCAGGAAGATTACAAGTTTGAGCCCAGCCTGTGCAACTTAAACGAGGGCTTGTCTCAAAAAGAGGAAGGGGTGCAGCTCGTGGCAGAGCGGGGTTTGGATTCCTACTATTGGAAAAACCAAAACAAAACAGAAAACCCCTTGTGGCCAGTGGTAAGGGCCCAGGCCTCCATCCAGAAACCACACAAAGCCTCCAATCACAGGCTGGTGGTGGAGGTTCGATGAGTTAATACCCATAAAGCGTTTCCAAGCAGGCTTAGCACCCACCAAGTGCTCCTTCCATGTTGGACGTTATTTTCGTTGTTGTGAACTTTCAGACTTGTAGATCCTTGCTAGGAGGATGACTTAGGGTCCTGTGTGAAGTGAGGGAACCAGTGGGTACGGGGCTGTTGGGAGATAAAGAGGTGCACACCCAGCTTCTCAGCCCAGGATGGGGTTGGGGGCTCACAGATGGGCCAACATGGCCCACTAGTTTCCGGGGAGAGGGGACACCACACACTGGAAGCACAGAAGCACAGATTTTCTGTTCACAAAGAGACGGAAGTGGAAAATGGGGTGGTTGGGACATGGGCACGATAGCTACTAATTGCAATGGAACCATCTGGGCAATGGCCCATGTCCTGGGGACCAGGGTAGATGACCCAGAAGTGGGAGACCAAGAGAACTTTCCATGTGCCAGGTGCTGTGCCAAAACCTTCTGAGCTTAGCTCCTAATCCCTACAGCTTTCTTGGGGGAGGGAAATCTGGCCTCTAAACCCCAGTGTGTGGCAGAGAGGTGCTAGGTAAACAGAAGGTATAAGTATTAATATGCATTTATGTTCCCGCCGCTGAGATGACGTTTTACTTAAGGCATGAATAATAATAACCAACCTGAATTGTTACTTCAGTGTACTAAATGCTTGACACATATGAATTCACTTCATCTCCACAACAACCCTGTGGAGTAGTTCATTTTAAGTGAAGAAACTGAGGCACAGAGAAGTTAAGTCACCTGTTCAAGGGTGACAGAGCAAAGATTTGAAGCCAGACTGGTTCCAGGGTCCTTGTTTTTAACCATTACAATCTATCACCTGTCTTGAGGAAAGAGATGGAATGGGCAGGGAGAGAAGCAGATAGAAGGAAGAAAGAACAGCAAGTGCAAAGGTCCTGTGGTCAGGGATATGCTCAAGGGGTTGATCAGTGGCAATGGAGCTGGTGTGGAGGGACTAAAGGAAGAGTAAGGTAGGGGAGGCAGTAGCTGGCTAAGAGCTGGCATTTGATCCCAGCAAAGCCATAAAGGATGAGGAAGAGGCCATTAGGGGAAGAGTGGTGGCTGCCATCCAGAGAAAACAGCAGGGGAAGGACTGATGCAGGATTGAGCTTGAAATGAAAAGAGGGAGGACTGAGGATGTAGCTTTGTGTGAAGGTCTTGGGCTCAATCCCCAGTAGTGAAAGACACAAAACAAAACATAAAACAATGGAGCTTGGGTTGCCGGAGCTAAGTGAGAGCCCTGACTGCGCTGACCAGTGGCCCTCCCATCTCTCCCAGGTGGACGGCATCCTCCATTATCTGCCTTTCCAAGCCGCAGATGGGCAGGTGCAGGTGTTCCGCCAGGGCAACGAGGGTGTCATACGCACAGACTTTGGCCTAACTGTCACCTACAACTGGAACGCCCTGGTGACCGCCAAGGTGCCCAGCAGCTACGCCAAAGCCCTGTGTGGGCTGTGCGGGAACTTCAATGGGGACCCGGCGGACGACCTGGCTCTGCGGGACGGAGGCCAAGCTGCCAACGCCCTGGACTTCGGGAACAGCTGGCAGGAGGAGGCCACGCCCGGCTGCGGGGCCACTAAGCCTGGTGACTGTCCCACGCTGGACTCCTCGGTGGCAGAGCAGCTGAAGAGCAAGAATAAGTGCGGGATCATCGCTGACCCCGAGGGGCCCTTCCGGGAGTGCCACGACACGTTGGACCCGCAGGGTGTAGTACGCGACTGTGTCTACGACCTCTGCCTGCTGCCGGGCCAGTCTGGGCCGCTGTGTGACGCGCTGTCCTCCTACGCAGCCGCTTGCCAGGCTGCCGGGGCCACCGTGCATCCCTGGAGGAGTGACCTTTGCCGTGAGTACCGAGGGTGGCCACTTGAGGGCGCAAACTCTCGCGTCTTTATTAACAGGCTCACTGACCCATTTAGTTCTTACCAGGGCCACGTGAAGTGGGGATGGTGTGTTTATCAGAAGGGGAGACTGAGGCTTACAGACTTTCAGTTACACCCCCGGAATCATGAAAGCTAGGATGTCACAGACAGGAGGGCTGCGGTCAATATTTGTATAACGACAGGGTACACCTGGTGACCCAGGTCTGATTTCTGTATGTTGGTTGTCATTCAGAGCAGTGCTACTTTTAGGGGCATGGTCCCCTCACCTCTTGGTCCCCATCCGGCCTACTTTGCCCACTTGCAGCATCTGCCTGGCCCCTCAGAGGCAGTGGGAGAACCTTGGTTTCCTAGAATGCCGCTACTCAAAGAGGCGGAGGTAGGAAGGCGGCGAGTTTGAAGCCAGCCTGCAACTTAGTGAAACGCTGCCTCAAACTAAAAAATAAAAAGGGCTAAGGATGTGGTTCAGTGCTAGAGCACTTGCCTACCATGCACAAGTCCCTGGACCTATCCCCAGCACACACACGCGCACACACACACACACGGAGAGATAAAACCTTGCTTCGGATGTGAGTGCAGAAATGGTCTGCAAACATTTCTGTTTGCTAACAAAGAAATTTGGCAAGCTGTGCGTACCCTCACTTGAGTTTAAAATTTTAGATCTGTTGTCTAAATATAACACATTTATTTTAAAATATGTACATATCATAAGCAAACAGACTGATCAGTTTTAGTACCTTAGCAAATCTTTGTAAACAGTCACAAGTTCAAGGGAAAAAAAAGTGCTAGGTACCCTGACCTATGTGGCCCTCAAATATCCATCATTTAGTTTCTATAATGATCAGTATAATATTGATGTTTCAAAATCCAGTTGTTCTAGCCAGGTGTACTTGTAATCCTATCACTTAGGAGGCGGGGGCAGGAGGATTGCTATGAGTTCAAAGCCAGCCTGGACTACATAGTGAGTTCAAGGCCAGCCTGAAGTACAAACTGAGACCCTGTCTCAAAAAACATCTAGTTACCTGACTTATGTTACTCTTTTAAATGTATTCAGTACACACACAGCGTAAAGTTGCACCATCACTGCCAACTGTAGACATACATAATTGGTACGTGAATGTGACTCAATGCTTTTTCTCCCTCAACTGATATTCCTTCATTCACTCATTCATATAACAAATACAGTCAGATGCCACATAATGATATTGAGGTCAAAGATGGGTCATGTAGGGCTGGGGATTTAGTTCAGCACATAAGCACCTGCCTTGCAAGTGCACGGTCATGGGTCCGATCCCCGGTACCAAGAAAAAAAAAAAAGATGGATCATATATATGATGGTGGTCCCATAAGATTATATCTTCTTGTGACATCATAGCCTTCTTAGTTTTTCTAAGTACATTGTACAATGTTCACAGAATGACAAAATCTCTTTTTAATACTGGGAGTTGAACCCAGAATTTTGGCATTAAACTATATCGCCACCCCTCTTGAATATTTTTTATTTTGAGACAGGGGCTAGCTAAGCTGCTAAATTGCCCAGGCTGGGGTGGACTTGTGACCATTCTATTTCAGTACTTTGATAACCACCCTGCCTGGCAACAAAATATCTTAATGACGCATTTTTTTCCTAGAACATATACTAGTCAGTTAGCAATAGTGACTTTATTTATTAAACACTTATCAAAGTATAGGTCCTGTCCAAGGCACTAGGGACACAGTAGAGGAAGAGAAAGAAAAAGTCTTGCCAGGGATTTAGCTCAGTGGCTTAAGTGCCTGCCTGGCAAGCACAAGGTCGTGAGTTCGATCCCTGGTACCAAAAAAAAGTATAGTATAACATATTTCCTTTAATCTACAAATTTAGGGCTGGGACTTAATCTGATAAAAATCTAGTATCTGTCTTGGGGGTGGGGAGTGGGAAAAAAGTCTTTGTCTTCTTGAACTGATGTTCTAGCAGTTTTTAGTTCTAACAGGATCTAGCCTAATGTAACATTATTTGTATCCATGCCAGTGTTTTTTAAAAATCACAGCATCAGTTAGCTTTGCTGTGTAACAAATAGTCCCTCAAATTTAGTGTGTTAAAGTAAATTGTATTTATTATTTCTCATGATTCTGGGGTCTGCCAGGCTGTTCTCTTAACATAGACCAGCCCTATTGGTCTCTGTAGTTTGCTGGTCTCTGTAGTCTGCTGGTCTCTGTAGTCAGCCGAGGTCCAATGACCTTTGATGGCTCTATAATCTGGCAGCTATTAGTCAAGCGGGTGGTTTGGGGGAGCATCTCAGCTGGGCCTGCCTGTCTTTCCTTCACTTGGCTTCCGCTTCCAGGAGGGTGGCCCAAGATTCCTTAAAAAGTGATCTCAAGATTGTGAAGAACAGCAATA
Source organism: Dolichotis patagonum (assembly GCA_004027295.1). Classification (NCBI taxonomy): domain Eukaryota; kingdom Metazoa; phylum Chordata; class Mammalia; order Rodentia; family Caviidae; genus Dolichotis; species Dolichotis patagonum. The sequence continues at coordinate 23,117 of PVJX010012387.1, forward strand.
AACACCAGTGCAGATGCATCAGCCTGGTACCAGGGGTAAAACTCAGGGTCTTGCATAGTCTAGACAAGTGCTTTCTCATTTCCAGCCCATTTCAAATTACATTTTGAGAGATGGTCTTGCTGCATTTCCAAGGCTGGCCTTGAATTTTTGATTCTTCTATCTCAGCCTCCCAGGTAATCTGGGATCACAAGAGTGTACCTTATGCCTGGCACGCATGCACTTTTCAAAGCCCTGACTGGCATTGCATTTGCTAATGCCTTGATGACCAAAACTAGCACAGATACATTATTTAATGACCGAGTCCTGTTCCCATGACAAGGCCCTTAAAGGAATTGGATGCTGAATAAGGAATTGTCTACAGAATGTACACGATTCCAAACAACAACAACAACAAAAAATAGTCAAAGGAAACTCCAACTTGATGGCTTTGCTTTTATTTGTGTAACTCTCACATGCAGTGCTGGAATGTATAACAGGGCATAAGACCACAGTGCTGAAGTATACAGTACAATCAGCAAAAACTATAGTATAAACAAGGTGCACTGTACAAAAAAAGACATTGAGGCTCTATCAACAAAATGTTCAGAAGTGTAAAAAAAAAAAAAAAAAAGACAAGCCAGGCCTGGTGATACACACCTGTAATTCCACCACTTGGGAGGCTGAGGCAGGAGGGTCAACTCAAGTTCAAGGCCAGGTTACATACTGAGTTCAAGGTCAGTCTGAACTCAGGGAAAAAAAAAAAAGATGGGTCATTAGGCCAAATGGCAAGTCCTAGGTCCAAACAGTGTGCTTTAGTCGTAAGTCTGAACCCTTGAAGGTCCTTACATGAGGAGCGTCTGCACCAGGGTCAGAAGATGGCTTCTGAGCACTTGATTCTGAGTCCAGACTGCTCACTGTTACCACGTGGAACCCATGGCTATCCAGCATTTGAAACTGCTGTCACCAAGGAACTAAATCATCACTCTTTATTATCATTGCTCAGTGATGCTGGGGACTGAACCCCGGGCCTTCACTCTGAGCTAGCGCTTTCTTACTGTATTTTTTGCAGACAGAGTCTCCCTAAATTGCCCACGCTGGTCTGAACTTGAGATCAGCCTGCCTCAGCCTCCCAGAGGATTGAGATTACAGGCCTGTACCACAGTCCCAGGTGCTTTCCCAGATGGGTATAGAATCTTAATTTTCAGGTCAAGTCCTGACTTAGGGTGTTTCCCAGGCCCCACTGAGCAAACCGGCTTATGCCACAGGGCCAACCGTGTGCGTGTCAGCGTTGGGGACTGTGTCACCTCGGGATAGGGATTCCTGGTGTTAATATCCTCTCTCCCCGCAGCGCTGAGCTGTCCTCCTCACAGCCACTATGAGCTGTGTTCCTATGGCTGCCCGCTGTCCTGCGGGGACCTCCCGGTGTCCGGGGGCTGTGGGTCAGAATGCCATGAGGGCTGCGTGTGTGACGACGGCTTCGTCCTCAGCGGTGAGTCCTGCGTGCCACTGGCGTCCTGCGGCTGCCTGTACCAAGGCACCTACTACCCTCCCGGCCAGACCTTCCACCCGGGGCCTGGCTGTGACTCTCTCTGCCATTGCGAGGAGGGTGGCCTGGTGTCCTGTGAGCCTTCCAGCTGCGGCCCGCACGAGGAGTGCCGGCCGTCCAATGGCGTCCTGGGCTGCGTGGCCGTGGGCTCTACCACCTGCCAAGCGTCGGGAGACCCCCACTACACCACCTTCGACGGCCGCCGCTACGACTTCATGGGCACCTGCGTGTACGTGCTGGCTCAGACCTGCGGGACTCGGCCGGGCCTGCGCAACTTCACGGTCCTGCAGGAGAACGCGCCCTGGGGCAACGGGCACGTCAGCGCCACCAAGGTGATCACGGTCATCGTGGGTAACTACACCCTTCGGCTGGAGCAGAACAAGTGGAAAGTCACGGTGAGAGAGGGGATGGGCTGGGGGGATCTGCGCGGGAGGGGGTGATAGGGGAGCGCTCGGCTCAGGACGGGGGCGCAGAGCCGCGAGGATGTGGGAGGGGTGAGGTGCTGGAGGGCAGCTAAGGAGAAAGGAGGCCGCAGGGACCTGGGACCCTCTCCAGGCGGCTGAGTCTCTCCCTCTGAATCTCCCCGCCTCGGCTTCCTCTCTTGCACTCCCCCCACCCCAACTTGGTCGTGCCCAGCTACCTCCCGGGTCTCCCACCCATTGAGAGGATTTGGCTCAGGGAGAAAATGGGAGTTGGTGGCGCTGGGAGACTCAAGGACAAGGGACAATTGGTGCAGGCCTCATCGCTTCCATAATATCAACAGTACACCATCGGCGGATTTTACACATTACCGGCAGTCTTCCTCCGCTGCTAAACCCTTCATATCCGCAGCATTTCTGCAGCCTTGCATGGTCCCTGGGGCACCATGATTCGCTTCATTTTTTTTACGTGTCTCATCACTGGCCCAAAGCCCCCTAGCAAGGGCAGGATTTGAACCTAGGATGATGCGCCAGGACATGGTGGGCTGGCCTCTGCACTCTGCAGTGCTTTTCTGACCAAAAAAGGAATCCGTCTCTGATGGAAACTGGTGTTTCAGTTTATACTGGGAGGATCTTTCCGGACATCCGCTGAGAAGCAGGCGCACAGTTGTAGTAGCGCTGTGACAACAGCAGACTTCCTTAGGTGCTCGGGGCTTGCATTACCCGGTTAAGCGTTTCCCCTAACACAGCCCAAGCTCCCAGAACAGTGCCTGACATCTACATAGCTCCAGATCTATAGGAGTTGGGGTTCGATGTGTCTGTTTGCATCCCGCCGAGCCCCCACCTTCCCCATGTGGTTGAAATTCTCTATTTATTTAGTACTGAGAATTGAATCCAGGGCCTTTGCAATGAGCTACCTCCCTTTGGAATTTTTTAATTTTTATTTTGACACAAGGTCTTGTAAAGTCACTCAAGGTGAGCTCACACTTGCGATCCTCCTGCCTCAGCTTCCCGGGGCGCTAGGCTCACAGGCACGTGCCACCAGGTTGGCTGAGTCACACCGTTCTTTAGTGTCAGGCAAGGACATTTGAGAGGCTGACCCACCCCTCTCAAATGTCCCCTCTGAAGTGTAGCATCTCTTGCCGCCCAGGTGAACGGTGTGGACATGAAAATGCCCGTGGAACTGGCTGGGGGTCAGATCCGTGTCTTCCAGCACGGCTCAGATGCTGTGATTGAGACCGACTTCGGCCTGCGTGTGGCCTATGACCTCTCCTACTACGTGCGAGTCACTGTCCCAGGCAACTACTACAAGCAGATGTGTGGCCTGTGCGGAGACTACAATGGTGACCCCAAGGATGACTTCCAGAAGCCTGACGGCTCGCAGGCAGCCAACCCCAACGATTTCGGCAACTCCTGGGAGGAGCCGGTACCCGACTCTCCCTGTGTGCCCCCGCCAGGCTGCGATTCCGGTGAGGAGGGCTGCGAAGAGGAGGAGTGCAGCTCCGAGCTGGAGGAGAAGTACAAGAAGGCCGAGTTCTGCGGCATCCTCACCAACCTCGAGGGCCCGCTGGCCGCCTGCCACAAGCTGCTGGATCCCCAGGGCCCCCTGCAGGACTGTGTCTTCGATCTCTGCCTGGGTGGCGGGAACCTGAGCATCCTCTGTGACCACATCCACGCCTACGTGAGCGCCTGCCAGGCGGCTGGAGGCCACGTGGATCCCTGGAGGACCGACTCTTTCTGCCGTGAGTGATGGGGACACCGAGGGTAAGGGCGGAGGGGAGGTGGAGGCCCAGGAGGAGACCTGGCCCTGGCAGCGCCCCCTCGGCAGTGGTCTGACCCCGTTTTCTGGTCCCGCAGCGATGAAGTGCCCCGCCAACAGCCACTATGAGCTCTGCGCCGACGTCTGCTCCCTGGGCTGCTCTGCTCTCAGTGCCCCACTGCAGTGCCCAGATGGCTGTGCTGAGGGCTGTCAGTGTGACTCTGGCTTCCTCTACAATGGCCAAGCCTGCGTGCCCATCCAGAAATGCGGCTGCTACCACAATGGCGCTTACTACGAGGTAGGAACCCAGCCATGTGGGACAGCGCGGGGACTACATCCCGGCCCCCTCACTGCCCATGAGCCCTAGAGTCTTGGCCAACAGAATATCTCCCCTTTCCACCTGCCCCTGGCCCCATCTCGGTCCAGTATGTCCTTTCTTAGCCCCTACTTTTGCTTCCTCTGGTCCACCCTCTACGTGGCGGTGGGAAAGAGCTTTCAAAGTGTGACCGTGGACCTTTTAGCCTAACCCTCCCCGGCCTCCCCACATCAGGATTTAACCCAAGGTCTCGCACATACTGGACAAGCACTCTACCACTGAGCTACATCCCCAACCCTTTAAAAAATTATTTTTGAGGCAAGATCCTGCTAAATTGCCCAGGCTGATCTCAGACTTGTGATCCTCCTGCCTTCAGCCTCCCAAGGGGCTGAGATTACAGAAACACAGCCCTGCAAAGGCTGAGCTGTGCATCCCAGATGTGGGCAGAGGTGGCCTTTCTGACCACAGAGATGATACTGGTCTCTGATACACCACTGCTGGCCAGCTCCCTCTGCTTCCCTCTTCCCTTCTCTAGGGTCCTGGTCCTTTAACTTGCATGTGTTTGTTTAGAGTCTGTTTCTCACAGGACCGAGAATATGCTTTTTGTTGTTGTTTTTGTTTGTTTTCAGCATGGGGGGATTTGAACCCAGGGCCTTTACCAGGCTACAACCCGGCCCTTTTTAATTTTTATTTTAAGATAGGATCTTGCTAAATTGCTCAGTTGCTCAGGCTGGGCCTGAACTCTGAATCCTTCTGCCTCAGCCTCACAGAGTGCTGGGATTATAGGTGTGCGCCGCCATACCTGGCTCAGGACTAAGAGCTTTTCAAGGGCAACAACCCTCTGTGTCCTCGCATGAATGCTAATAGTGACAACAGAAAATATGTGGATGGATGGTTCTTACTGTGTATATCTATACTCATAAAGAGCCTTTTTATTAAGAAAATTCTCAAACATGCATAAGTCGAGAGGACGGTGGATTGAATCTCTGTGAACCTACTCATTACTTTGCTCTCAAAATAATCAGTGCTTTCCCCCTTATTTCATCTGTACCCCACTTTCCTCTCCTATATGGATGATTGAAGGAAGGCATTTTTCCTTTCATTTTTACTTCATGCACGCTGTTAACGGGCTATACTTTCATAGGTTGATGCCATTGTTATCTGTAACTTTCAGAAGAGGAAACTGAGGCATAAAGAAGCTAAGTAATATTGTCCAGAGTTATGCAGTTGGAACCAGCAGAAACAGGTTAAACCCATGAAGTTTGCTCTTAATTATTACTTCTCACCATTTCTCCTCTACAGTAGCTGTTTAGTGGCTGTTTTGAACTTCTTCATCTTCTTTTACTTTTACTTTATTTTTTGTCCTGTTGAAACAAGGCCTTGCTATGCCATTCAGGCTGGCCTTGAACTCTCTTGGTAGCCTCAGTTGGCCTTGAACTTGCAACAGTCCTCCTGCCTCAGCCTCCCAAATGCTGGGATTATAGGCGAGTGCCATCACTCCCGGTTTAGTGGATAACTTGGAATGAATGAGAGAGTAAATGAATTATGTGAGCAAATAAACGAATGAGTTGAGGCCAAAGCCAGGGACCCTGCTGAGAGGTGCCCCCTTTCATGTCCACTGTACCCCTCTGTGCCAGGAGCCCTGGAGTCGCCAGAGTCAGCTCCCACTGAGGGGTCCCTGATGGCTTTGCCCTCTGTCCCCACAGCCAGAGGAGACGGTACTCCTTAAAAGCTGCCAGCAGAAGTGTGTGTGCCATGCAAGCAATGACATGGTATGCCAGGACCACAGCTGCGAGCCAGGGCAGGTGTGTGAGCCCTTGGACGGCGTCCTGACCTGTGTCCCCAAAGGTGCGGGGCTGTGGGGCTGGGGCTGGAGGACTGGGGTCAGAGGACGGGGATCTGGGAGGCACAGCTTCATGGTGGGAGGTGCAGAGGGCTAAGGATGGAGGTGTGAGGCCCTGGTTGCTCAGAGCTAAGGACAGAGCTGAACCAGTGTGGGAATCAAGGACGTCAGAGGGCATCAAGCAGTGGGGACTCCAGAGCCAGGCTTCCCAGGCAGAGGTCAGAGGGCTTCTGGATTAGGTGGGGACAGGCAACCATTTCTCTGGCTGAGCATTTCTCCAGAAAGGTAAGTAATGAAGCTTGCAGGCCATGTGGTCTCAGTCACAGCACTCAATCATGCCATTGTGCATGAAACTAACTGCAGATTAAATACGTGAAATGGGGCAGCTCCAATAAAACCTATTTGTAAAGACGGGCAACTGGTGGTCCCATAGCTTGAGGGCCACTGGCTTGTGAGATTAGGCTCAGGTCTTTGGACACCGGCAGCAAGAACGGGGGAGACAGGGACCCTGGGGAACAGAAAGCAGAGTCCTATCAGGCCGAGGCTCCTAGGGCTGAGGCAAAGGCTCACCAAGGCCGGACTTGGCTGTGGGGGCCCCCTACAGGAGAGGAGCAGAGTTTCTAAGGGTACAGTCTCAGATACAGACTCCCCAGCCTAAGTCCAGGGCTGGGAACCCTCTAAGAATTAAAAAACAGAACCTCCAGAACCGAGGAGCAGGAGCTGAGACTCTCGGGGCTAATGAGCCAGGTAGCCGGTAGTCCAGGGGTGGTGTACATCACCAGGGCTCATTCAGGAGACAGATGCCACACGGTCGTTTGAGTGGGGAGTTTAATGGGGAGATGCCTTATGGGCTGGGGGTGTAGCTCAGTGCCAGAGCACTTTTCCAGCATGTCCAGGGTCCTGGGATCAAGCCTCAGTACCATTACAAAAGGTAGAGAGAGAAAGAGAAAAAGATTTACCACTAAAAGGGGATAAACAACTAAAGGGCAAGGGGAATGCTGAGGAATACAAACCCCACAGATACCGGGAGCAAGGAGCTCCCTGGGCTCTGACAGAGCACACCAGGACAGCAGAGATGGGGAAGGACCCTGGCCCCTGGCCCTCTCCCTGCAGTGGGCCCTGCTGCAGGCCCCCGGGAAGCCGAGGATGCACAGGCTGGAGCTGGCAGGAAGGAACCCCCTACTAGGGTGCTGGCAAAACTCGGTGGGAAGCTGCCATTTGGGACACCTGGGTGACCCCCTGAGAAGCCAGCTGAGGACACTAAGTAGGTGTCACATATACACCACTGCCACAGGAGCTGCAAGAGCGCAGCAGGGCGTCTCTTCTGCGGTGACTCTCTAGCGCCCTCTACTGACAAAACTTAAGTCTGAGCGGATTTGGAGCAAGCAGCGATGAATTGGGTTAGAGAGAAGGAAGTTGGAAGGCAGCCGACCTAGACACGGGGATTCCTGAAAACAGGGATCATGGATACAGTGACAGTGAGGATGGGGTCTTGGACCCAGGAGCGCTCTAGCATAAGGCCTCAGAAATGAGACCCCTAGTGTGTGTGGCACATACCTGTGATCCCTGTCACTCAGGAGGCTGAGACAGCAGGCTTAGCATGGACAATTTACCAACTAAGTGTGACTCTTTCTCAAAATAAAAATGTGAAGGGCCAAGGGTGTAGCTCAGTGCTCCCTGGGTTCAATCCCAATACTCCAAAAAGGACAAAAGGAAGAAAAGAAAGAAGAGCAGGGCGTGGTGGAGCACACCTGTAATCCCAGTACTTGGGAGACTGAGGCAGGAGGATTGCCATGAGTTTGAGGCCAGACTGGGATACATAAGCCTGTTCGGGGCCAGCCTGAACTACACAGCAAGACTCTGTCTCAAAAAAAAGAAAGGAGGAAAAGAGAAGGAGGAAGGAAAAGGGGGGAAGAAAGGAAGGGAGGGAAGGAGGAAGGGAGAACTGGAGGGTGACCCCTAAAGGTGGATGGAGCAGTCCTTAGCGATGGAGCCTTACACCCCGGATCTCCAGGCTGTGAGACTCAGATGGGCATCCCAGGGCCAGGGTAACAAAGGCGGGGCCTGGTGTTGGGCATGAGATCAGGGTATCTGGTCTCAGGCACGGGGAAGCCTGGGGCTGGAGTAGGGGTGCCCCTAGTGGACTCAAGGACTGAGATGTGGGTCTCAACCTGAGGCTGAGATCTCAAGCAAGGAAACCTTGGAGTCTGGGTCTTGGCTCCAGGGACCCCAGGACGTGGGCCTCAAACGGCAAAGTGCAGGTCTGGGTTTTCAGAAAAAGGATGCTAGGGCCTGTGTCTCAGCTGCAGGGACCTCTGGGACCTGGCTCTCAGATGTGGGTCCCTTGACGCCTGGTCTGTGGGCATTTTCCACCACAGGAACTGAGAGGCTGACTCTGGGGACTCCCAGGCCCGGCCTTAGGCAGAGGTCTTAGGTACTTCTGGTCTCAGTAATTTTCATAGCCAGTGTCCCTGTCCAGGCTGGGGCAGATCCTGGGTAGAGGCCATCCTTACTGTGTGCAGTCCCTCAAAGTTCCCTTTTGTCTGCCCCCAGACCCATGCCATGGTGTGAAGTGCCGGCCACAGGAGACATGCAAAGAGCAGGACGGCCAGGGCGTGTGTGTGCCCAACTACCACGTCACGTGCTGGCTGTGGGGCGACCCTCACTACCACTCCTTCGATGGCTGGGAATTTGACTTCCAGGGCACCTGCGACTATGTGTTGGCAGCAGTGGGCTGCCCAGGGGTCAGTGCTGAGGGCCTGACGCCCTTCACTGTCACCACCAAGAATGAGAACAGAGGCAGCCCTGCCGTGTCCTATGTGAAGCGTGTCACCATGTCTGCTCTTGGCACCAACATCTCCATCCACAAGAACGAGGTCGGCAGAGTCCGGGTATGTACGACAGGATGGACCCTGACCCACCCAGCAGGGCAGGAGGGTCTTGAAAGCTACAGTTAGAAGCTCAAAGTCCTCTTCACCTAGGCCTGCAATAAAATGATGACAGAAAACCATCGCCCCCTTAGTGAGAGCCCTGGGCTCTAGCAGAGGACTGCAGTGTTTGCCTCCTGTGAGGCTGGATCTGCATGTGAATCCAGACCCCGCCTCTTAGGAGCTCTGACTTGACTCACGGTTTCCCAGTGTCCTCATCTGTGAAATGGGTATCCTTGCAGGACCTGCCCCACAGCAAGGTGATGTAGGTCGAGGGTCAGCTTGGAGCCTGGCCCAGTGTTTGCGAGGAAACAAATGAGAGGCCCCGGGTATGGAGAGAGGGTCAAGGAAATGGGGAGAGAGGAGGAAATAAAATCCACAGGGCCAGAAGGAGGCCGGGCACAGGAAAGGCTCAGTAGGTGATGGTGAGACAGCGGCACATCACGACCCAGAGAAGCAGAGAGAGTGAGGAGAGAGGGATGAGGCGGAGACGGAGACCCAGAGAAAAAATACGGAGAACAGAGTTTCAGAAAGAGACAGACTCGGGCCATGTGGGGAGAGGAAGGAGACTGAGACAAGAGAGAACCAGAAAAAGCAGCCGCGAGGTCTCATTCCACAGGGCCTGGGTGAGAGTGCACACCCATGTTTGTAAAATGACTCCACAACCTTCAGTTAGGAGGCAGACTCTGGCAACTCTCAGCCTCTGCCAGGATGAGGGAGTGAGGCAGGCAGCGAGCCAAAGTGGAGGTCTCCCTCCCTCTGTGACCCCCGCGCTTTCCTCTCTCCCCAGGTGAACGATGTGTTGACAGCCTTGCCTGTCTCTGTGGCCGGTGGGCGGATTTCAGTGACTCATGGCCCAGGAAAGGCCGTGTTGGTGACTGACTTTGGGCTTCAAGTCAGCTATGACTGGAATTGGCGGGTAGAGGTGACACTGCCCAGCAGCTACCACAGTGCGGTGTGCGGGCTCTGTGGGAACATGGACCAGAACCCCAGCAACGACCAAGTCTTTCCTAACGGCACCGTGGCTCCTTCCATTCCCATCTGGGGTGGCAGCTGGCGAGTTCCAGGCTGGGACCCATTTTGCTGGGACGAATGTCAGGGGTCCTGCCCAATGTGCTCTGACGATCAACAGGAAAAGTACAAGGGTCCCAACTTCTGCGGACCTCTGGCCCCTGGCTCAGAGGGCCCTTTTGCTAGCTGCCATGCCCACGTGCCCCCCGAGAACTTCTTCACAGGCTGCGTCCTGGATGTGTGCCTGGGTGGCGGGGCCCAGGACATCCTTTGCCAGGCGCTGGCTGCCTACGCTGCTGCCTGCCAGGCCGCTGAGGTTGTCATCGGGGACTGGAGAACACAGGCGGGCTGTGGTGAGAATCGGGGGGCAGAGCAGGGCTGCGGGCGGGCGTGGCTGGTCCTTTGGGCTCTTTCTGCTTGTTTTTCTATTGCTGCACCTCCCTTTGATTCTCTGTCTGTCTCTCTGCTTCTTATTCTCTCCCTCTCGCCTTTGATTGGGCCTCTCGGCATCTTTCTCTCTCTGCTTCCTTCCCAGTCTCTCTATATCTCTTGCTTTCTCTTCGTTTCTTTCTGGCCGCCCCTGTTGGTCTTCCCCTCCCACCCTGGCCCCAGGTGCCACCCCCAACATCATTCTCTTTCTCTCCCTCCTGTTTCTTTGTTCACCCACAGAGATCCCCTGCCCCGAGAACAGCCACTATGAGCTCTGTGGCCCACCCTGCCCGGCCAGCTGCCCGTCCCCCTCCTCTTCCTCGACCCCAGCTGTATGTGAGGGTCCCTGCACCGAGGGCTGCCAGTGTGACAAAGGCTTCGTGTGGAGCGCTGAGCACTGTGTCCCCCTGGACGGAGGCTGTGGCTGCTGGGCCAACGGCACCTATTATGAGGCTGGCAGCGAGTTTTGGGCTGATGGTACCTGCTCTCAGCTGTGCCGCTGTGAGCCTGGGAAAGGCTCACTGGTCTGCAAACCTGCCAGCTGTGGGGTGGGCGAAGAGTGTGCTTTGCTGTCTTCCGGCCAGTATGGCTGCCAACCAGTCAGCACGGTTGAGTGCCAGGCCTGGGGCGACCCCCATTATGTCACCCTGGATGGGTACCGATTTGACTTCCAAGGTGCCTGTGAGTACCTGCTGAGTGCGCCCTGTGACACACCACCCAAGGGCACTGAGAACTTCACTGTCACTGTGGCCAATAAACACCTGGGCAGCCAGGCAGTCAGCTACACTCACAGCGTCACGCTGTATGTGTACGGTCACGCCCTGACCCTCAGTGCCAGCTGGCCACGGCAGATACAGGTGAGGAGGGCAGTGGGCCAGATGGACGCACATGCAGTCCCGGGGTTGCCTGAGGCAGTAAGGGGTCAACCGTTCCCCAGAAGGCCTTCCACAGCTTAGAGACATGACGGAGGGGATCAGAGTGTAGGCTTGTATGAGTTACCTTTCCTCTTGCCGAGACTCAGTATTCAGTACCCATAATTTAAAGGAGGAGGAGTTTAATTTGGTTCACCGTTTCAGGGGGTTCAGTCTCTGGTTAGCTGGCTCTGAGGTAGAAATATCATGGGGGAGCAAAGATGCTTAGTTCATGGCAGCAGCTCCCACATAGGGGAACTGTGCCAGAGAGGAAGTGACCAGACAAGTTACAACTCCATTACCTACCAAGAAACGCCCCAAAGTGTGCCCCACCTATCCATCCCCTAGGCAGCTCCCAAGACAATCAAGTTGATGCAATGGAGCTACGCTTAACTGATGGGTGGCACAGTGGCTTCCCCCCTCTCTGAGCCTTAGTTTATCCCTCTATAAAATGGGTCAGCATAAAGTAACAGCTTAAGGGCCAAAAATACTGTGTCTGTGGATGCTTATGGTATTGTAAGAGGAGAGGCCATGTGCTTAGGGACCCCCAGCTAGTAAGTGGTGGAGACAGGGTTCAAATCACAGCACTCACTCACTGCCCATCCGTCTCTCCATGCCCACAGGTGGACGGCGAGATCGTGAATCTGCCATTCCAGCTCGGCTCGAGCCTGCGTGCATACCTGAGCGGTAATGATGTGGTGGTGACCACGGACTTTGGCCTCTCGCTGTCTTTTGAGGACAGCTTCCTGCGGCTGCATGTGCCAGCGGCTTACGCGGGCGCCCTCTGTGGCCTGTGCGGTAACTACAACAAGGATCCCTCGGACGACTTGGCTGCGGTGAAAGGGAAACCCAGTGGCTGGCAGGTGGGCGGCGCCCCAGACTGCGATAAGTGTGTGCCGGAGCCTTGTCCAGACACCTGCACTAAGGAAGAGCAGGAGGCCTTCGCCGGCCTTGACGCCTGTGGAGTGATTTCGGCCCCTGATGGCGCGCTGGCACCCTGCCACACTCTGGTGCCACCTGAAAACTACTTCCAGGCTTGTTTGCTCGATGCCTGCCAGGCTCAGGGCCATCCGTCAGGCCTCTGTCCGGCAATCGCCACCTATGTGGCAGCCTGCCAGGCGGCTGGGGCCCAACTCGGGGAGTGGAGGCAGCCGGACTTCTGCCGTGAGTACTGATGCATGCAGGGTCCCCGGGATGGGCGGCTCCACTGTCCCTGCCCTAGGATTCTAGGACAAGAGCATCCCTGCTTTTGTGGAGCTTGGGTCCCATTCTCCTTCCCCTAAGCCTGTGTCTCCTGCCAGAAAAAAACACCCTGGTGTTGACACGCCAAGGACCAGGCCAGGTACTGCAGTGGGAGGGACTGTTAGACACACGTGGTTTAGAATATGCCAAGGGATTCACACACTCAGATATTTGAGTCAGGTACTCACAGGCTGACCAGGGCTAAGTCAAACAGCAAGGAACCTCTGGTCAGAGAGACCTGGTGAGCTACACTTGGTCAGATGCCCCCGGACTCTCCCATACACTGGGATATGCCTGTTTCCATGGAATCGGTCATCTGCCTGCAGGGGTATCTGGTTAGGTTACACCCTGAGGCACACTGGTCAGATACACCTAGATAGAATCAGAAACACAGCCCTAAGCAGATCAGTGCTGATTTGTAGTCCGATAGGATGGGGCCTTGCTCCTCCGACAGATCTCCTGGGTTAAGTCTATCCCATCAGCATCAGCCAGTTATCCATGCAGCTGGAGTCCCAGCCTGAAATGGACTGTGTCAGAGAGATGGGCAGATGCCATAGGCCGCGTCAGATATCACAACCAGGAACTCTCAAGTAGACTGATAACCCAAGCCTTATGACAGCAACACCCAGAGATACACACAGTGGTTCAGATCCTGCCTATCCTGGCTAGATGCGTGTGATCAGACTCACCAGACAGTCACTGATCTGCAGACATACTCAGGATAACACACATCTGGTTGAAGACATCAGGACATGCACACACACACACACACACGCACACTTAAGATCCAATGCTGAACCTCCCCATCAGGTGTTCTGGGTCAGGTTCCTATATCTTGCCTGAGACACCCAAGGTAGCCCGAGCAAGGCTCAGGCGCTCCCCCTGTGTCTCACCCTTGCACCTGCCTGGCTCACCCCTTTTGTGTTCCCCACAGCCCTCAAATGCCCTGCCAACAGCCACTACGAGCTCTGCGGTGACTCCTGCCCTATCAGCTGCCCAAGCCTCTCGGCGCCCGAGGGCTGTGAGTCCACCTGCCGGGAAGGCTGTGTCTGCGACTCTGGCTTCGTGCTTAGTGGTGACACCTGTGTGCCTGTGGGCCAGTGCGGCTGCCTCTATAATGACCGCTACTACCTGCTGGGTGCAACCTTCTACCCAGGCCCCGAGTGTGAGCGGCACTGTGAGTGCGGGCCTGGTGGCCAGGTCAGCTGCAAGGAGGGCAAGGCCTGTAGGGCCTATGAGGAATGCCGGGTAGAGGATGGCATCCAGGCCTGCTATCCCACGGGCTGTGGCCGCTGCTTGGCCAATGGGGGCATCCACTACATCACCCTTGATGGACGCGTCTATGACCTGCATGGCTCCTGCTCCTATGTGTTGGCCAAAGTCTGTCAGCCAGATCCCGAGGACGAGGACTTTTCCATTGTGCTTGAGAAGGACGAGGCTGGAGAACCCCAGCGGGTGCTGGTGACTGTGGCTGACCAGGTTGTGAGCCTGGCTGGAGGGCCGAAGGTGGGTGCACAGGGCCTTGAGCTGGGCTTCTGAGAGGAGCACATCCCTGCCCACCCAGAGGGTTCTAAAGGAGTCATGGCTCTACTTGTAGGGTCTGAGGGAGGCATTGCCCACACCTGGGGGTTCTGAGGGGGGCACAACCTTGTCCACCGAGGGCTTCTGAGGGAGTCATAGTCTTAGCCTAAAGGGCCTGAGGGGTAACAGCCTCAGCCTAGAGGAGCTGGGTGTGAAGGTAATGGCCCTACCCTGGGGCTACAGGGATGTGACCCTAGGAGGAGGATTTCAAAGGAAACATGATCCCACCCCAGTAGCACTGAAGGACTCAGTTCTGTCCTGAGGACCTAAGGACACTGCTCCATGCTGTGGGGTGGGGGAGGGGACACCCTTCTTGTGGCCCATGATTCCCACACCCTCTGACCCTTCCATTCAGGTCACTGTGGATGGCGAAGATGTCAACCTGCCTGTGGCCGTGGACCATGTGCAGGTGACTGCTGAAGGCCGAAACATGATTCTGCAGACAACCAAGGGGTTGAAGGTTCTCTTTGATGGCGATGCCCACGTCCTCATATCCATCCCTAGCACCTTCCGTGGACGGACCTGTGGCCTCTGTGGGAACTTCAATGGAAATTGGAGTGACGACTTTGTCCTGCCTGATGACAAAGTGGCCGCCAGTGTGGAGGCCTTTGGAACTGCATGGCGGGTTCCCGATTCCAACCCGGGCTGTAGTGAGGGCTGTGGGTCCCAGGGCTGCCCCGTGTGCTTGGCACAGGAGACAGCTGCCTATGAGAGCAATGAGGTCTGTGGGCAGCTCCAGGACACAGAGGGCCCCTTCTCGGCCTGCCACAGCGTGGTAAATCCCTCTGAGTACTTCCGCCAATGTGTATACGACCAGTGTGCCCAAAAGGGTGACAAAGCCTTCCTCTGCCGAAGCCTGGCAGCCTACACAGCAGACTGTCAGGCAGCTGGTGCAGCCGTGAAGCCCTGGAGGACAGACAGCTTCTGCCGTGAGTGTCCGTGGGCCCTGGAAGGACGCCTGACTCTATCCTTGGTCCCTCCTGGTTATGCGGCCCCCTGTGGCTTCTCCCACCACATGCTTATGGTCTCCCTTCGCCTCTCTGCCGGTCCCTTCCCAGACTCCTTCAGGACCCACAACTCACATCTCATGTTCTCCTCTTCCCTAAGACTCTTTCTAGCTCTTTCTGACAGAAAGGGTTGGGCAGGTCGAGGCTCATTGTGTCCACTCTCCTCCTGACAAGCCACAACCGCCAGACCCCCAACCCAGGATTGTACCTGTCCTTCAGCTCCCCAGGGCAGGGACATGTCCCCTCAGACTCTCCAGGGCAAGGCAGTGGTCCCTCATGCCCCATGGCAGAGCCATGTCTCCTGTCTCCTCAGGCAGGACTCACACCCAGACGTGTCACCCACCCCACGAACTCAGATCTGTCCTCAGTGCCACAGTGGACACTGTCGGATGCAACCTTGAACTATCTCCTGGCTGCTAGCCCCAGGGGTCAAGTGGCCCCCAAGATGCTTTCCTTTGGGTGCCCTTAGGGTCCCTCCTACCTGCTGCATTTCTCGATGGAGTCTGCATTTCACCCAGATTAATCCTTCTTTCCCCTACCCTGCTCCTGACCTTAGAACAGCCATACCAGCCACCAACCACTTAGCCCCTGTTTTAATTTGTCTCACCTCCAGCTGTCTGTCTGCACCTCCCCATCCCAGCTCCAGCCTCTGTTCTTCCCCAAATGCAGCATGGTCATTTTTGGGTGTTGCTGTGTGTCTTGCTGGATATGAGCTCTGCTGGACAGGGTTCAGAGATGTCTCCATCTCTTTTGTGCTCACAACCCAGGGCTGGGTGCGTAGCACGTCCCATTAGGTACTCAGTGTCCTTGAGGTGTGACCCTGCCCTGCCTCCTCTCTCTGCAGCGCTCCAGTGCCCAGCTAACAGCCACTATTCCATCTGCACATACTCCTGCCAGACTTCCTGTGCGGTTCTCTCCGGCGTCACAGGCTGCACCACCCGCTGCTTTGAGGGCTGTGAGTGTGATGACCGCTTCCTGCTCTCCCAGGGTGTTTGTGTCCCTGTCCAAGACTGTGGCTGCATCCATAATGGCAGATACTTGCCGGTGAGCAGGGGCTGCTCAGTGGAAGGGGCGGGGGGAGGGGCTCAAGGATGGAGTTAAAGGAGCCACCACCATGTCCCAGCTGTGGGATTTGGTGGGAAGAACCTCTTTGTGCCAGTTTCCCATGGATGCAGTAACAAATTATCCCAGACTCAGTATCTTAAAATGACAGAAAGGTATTCCTCACAGTTCTGGAGGCTGGAGTTCAGAGATCAGGATCCCTGGGCTGAAGTCCAGGTGTTGGCAGGTGGCACTGTCTCTGGGGGCTCCAGGGGAGAATATATCTTGCTCCTGCCACCTTTTGGTGGCCATAGGTGCCCCTTGTTTGTGCTAAGACCAGTCCAACCTCTGCCACCTCTTCTGTGTGCATCACAAAACCTCCCCCTGCTTCCTTCTTATAAGGACGCATGTGATTGCATATAGCGTCCACCCAGATAATCCCGAATAAACGCTCCGCCCCAAGACCTTTGACGTAGTCACATCTACAGACACCCTTTCCACAAAAGGTAACATTTGCCGGTTCTAGGGCTAGGATCAGATATCTCGGAAGGGCTGTAACATGGCCTCCTACAGTTCCCTCCCCAAACTTCATTTTGCTCACCTCTATCGTGGGTTAATCAGCATCTTGGCGCCACAGCTATCTGAGAAATCTGAGAATCCGGTACAGTTATGAATGCAAGGTGCCTGCTGAGTGCTGGACCTTGTCCTCCTTGCTCATCATCCTCCGTGAAAGGGCTGGAAATTTACAACAGTACAATGGGCGGCCCAGCTAACAGTCACATAATAGTATGAGTTGAAATTAAGAGTGGATTTGTTCTTGTTAATGCCTTTTGAGTTCTTTCTATGCATCAATTATTCACAGATGTTAATTTAATAATCACAACAACCCTACGAGATAGGTACTGTCGTTCTTTCTGTCATTTTACAAATGAAGTTTTGACCCAGAAAAGTCAGTTCAGGGCTACTGGCAGTCACATGCCTTTACTGGTAGCAGAGTCAAAATTTGTCCTTTCAGGCCTCACTGCCTGCCAGAAGTCATCCAGGGCCTGCCCCACCTTGAACCTTTCTGCCTACACCTCTCCATTCTAGTCCTGACCCTCATGTCTGGGCTGGAAATTGCATTAGATTTGTTAGCCTGGCATTCAGGGGAGAAGCTTGGCTTAGGTCACAAATGTGGGAGTCATCATATAGCGATGGTACAGTCGCCCCCCTACACATAAAAGTTCCATGTCTGCAGAGTCAGTGTGAAAGTATTTGAAGAGAAAACTTTATCTGTCCTGGACATGTACACTTTTTTTTTTTTGGCATTGTTTCCTAAACAAAAGTGTACGGTATAACAAATACTTATGTAAGCATTGGGTCAGGTCTTATCAAAGTAAGTTAAAGATGATTTAAAGCATATAGGAGGGGCTGGGGATATAGCTCAGGGGCACAAGTGCCTGCCTGGCAAGCACAAGGTCCTAAGTTCCATTCCCAGTACCAAAAGTGAAAGAACGAAAGAGAGAGAAAGAAAGAAGGAACAGGATGTGTATAGGTAAAATACAATTATTAGGCCATTTTGCATAATTGACTTGAGCATCCTCAGGTTTTGGTGTTCACAGAGGTGACTGTATTTGTTAACAATGTTGATTTTTTTCTTTTAAAGTTGTCAAATTTTATTTTATTTATTATTATTATTATTATTATTTTGGTACCGGGGATTGAACTCATGACCACACGCTTGCAAGGCAGGCGCTTATGCTGCTGAGTTCAATCCCCAGCCCCTCAAATTTTATTTTTGAAGAATTCAAAATTAAGAAAAGTTGCAAGAATACTACAAAGCACTCCTGTATACCCTTCATGAAGAGCTTCGATTGTTGACCTTATGCCACACTTGCTCTAGTAATCCTCGCCCTGTGTATATAGACAGATCCAGTCTCCAAAAAAATTAAAGAAAAAACTGGGGATGTAGCTTGATGTGAAGGCCCTGGGTCCAATCCCTAGTATACACACCAAAGGAAAAAATGAAAAGAAAGAAAAGAAAAAGATAATGAAGGTCAGAAGGGGGAGAAAAAAACAGAAGAAAGTCAGTTCCTGAAAATAGATTTCCAGGGTTCTGTGTTCTGGAAAAAGGGTGTGGGTACCAGGACTCTGTGGTGTCCTGGTGCCTGCCTTTACCTCAACAGTTAGCTTTTGCTGGGCTGCAAATCACTTTAGAATGTGATGGCTTAAAACACAACTTGTTATTTCATTCATAATTCTGTGACCATGGTTTGGATGGGGCAGTTTATCTGCTACGCCCTGAGTTGATTCTTTGAATTTGTAGTCATTTGGTATATCTGTTGAGGGCTGCCTGACCTAAAATGGTTAATTAGTCAGCTTTCTGTAAGCAAATGCTGGAGGCAGGCTACTTTATAGAGAAAAGGGTTTATTTCAGTCTCCAAATTCACAGATTTGGAGACTGAAGTTAAAACAACATGATGCAGGCTCCAGTTTGGCTAAATCATATCAGTGTTTGTTTGTTTGGAGACAGAGTCTCACTATGTAGCAGTTCAGGGTGGCCTTGAACTCACTATATACTCTAAATTGGCCTCAAACTTGCGGCAATCCTGTCTCAGCCTCCTGAGTGCTGAGATGACAGGTGTGCACACCATGCTCAGTGGTAAATCACATTATAGCAGCAGCATGTATTTATCTCAGTCAATGTGTGGAGTCTTCTTCTAGTTGTAGGGTGGGTTCCATCCCAGTAACCTTATCTAATTTAGTCACTTTCCAGAGGTCCCACCTGTAAACACTATAGTTTGATTAAGTTTCCACTCTTATATGAGTTCAGGAGGACTAACTGTAGGGAGTGACCTGAGCTGACAGTTGTCTCTGTTCACACAGTCACTCACCCTCCAGGGGGCGAATCCAGCCTTGCTCTCACAGTGACTGTACAGGATTCCCAGTGAGAGAGCACTGTTCTACAACAGTGCTTCTGCTGTTTTATTGACAAGACACAGTCTGGGGGCCAGCTCGGGTTCATGGGTAGGTGAAATGCACTCTGTTTTTGAACGGAAGTCTGCCAAGAAGCCACGTGCAAGCTGAGTATGGTGGCACACGCCTGTAACCCCTGTACTCTGGGAGGCTGAGGCAAGAAGATCATGGGTTCAAGCCTAACCTGGGCAATGTGGCAATTTAGCAAGCCTGGTTTTTAAGTTATGTATTTATTTATTAATTATTTTCGTTTTTTGGAGACAGGGTTTCTCTATGTAGTTCACTCTGGCCTTGAGATCATTAGATAGCCCAGCCTGGCCTTGAACTCATGGTGAGCCTCCTGTCTCAGCCTGCTGAGTGCTTGGATTACAGGCATGAACCACCATGCCCGGCACCAGACTCTGTTTTAAAATAAGGAATAAAAAGAGAGCTGGGGATGTAGCTCATTGAAAGAGCCCTGGATTCAACCCTTAATACTGCAAAAGCAAAACAAAAACACACCCTGTGTGAAGCGGAGGGAGGGTGGGAGGCGTGGCTATGCCTGCAGCGCCTCACACCTCCCCATCCTGGCCCCTTTCTGTGCACAGGTGAACACCACCCTGCTAATGTCAGACTGCACCGAGTGCTGCTCGTGCTCCTCAAGCACTGGCCTGACGTGCCAGGCTACCAGCTGTCCAGCAGGCCGAGTCTGTGATCTCCAGGAAGGATCCTGGGTCTGCCAGGTGGCCCACGGGCTCTGTTCAGTCTCCGTGGGGGCCAACCTCACCACCTTCGACGGTGTCCACAGCGCCATCGGCTCCCCTGGCATCTATGAGCTCTCTTCCCGTTGTTCAGAACTACAGGAGAGCGTCCCCTGGTACCGTGTGCTTGCTGATATCCAGTCCTGCCAGGACAAGGTCAAGGCTGTGGACAAGGTCCACATCTTCTTCGAGGAGGGGATAGTGACTGTGACCAAAAGCAAGGGCGTCTGGGTAAGCTGGGGAGTGGCGGGAGATGTCTCCCCTTGGGCTTTTGTTCTTTATATTGCAGTGTCTCATGCTCCAGGCTGCCTTGCTGTTTCCGTTATCCAGATCTCTACAGTTTGGTCCCCAGATCTGTATTTATCTCTCAATATTTTAAACGTTTCAGCCATAGTCACTCTGTTCTGGCTGAATTTTTGGGGAGCGGGGTTCAACTGGATCTCACTCGATAGAAGCCTCAGCCTCCTGAGTGTTGAGATTACAGGCATGCGCCATTCATGCCCAGAGTCACTGAGGAGCAAAAATGGACTCACATAACTTAGTAGTTTTGATATTAGTATTAATTAAGGCTCCATTGGTTGAAAGTGACAGAAAACCAAGTTCAAACTGCCTTCAGCAAAGATGAATTGACTGTCTCACATACCTAGAAAATCCAAAGAGACAGCCTCAGGAGTAGCTGAATGTCGTTGTCTAGCAAAATTATCAGAGGTTTGTACCTCTACCTTTTAGACTTTTTGTTTACCAAATCACCTTTTGCAGATAGGCCTTTCTCTCACAGGGTCAAAGACAACTTGCCAGCTGACCCAGGTCTAAGCTACGTAGCAGACAGTGATCCAACAAAGGTCTAGGGTCTTTTCTCACTGGGTCGGCTTGGATCACATGCCCACTGCTGGAACCAATCACTGTGGTCTTAGGGATGTAATTGGTCAGGCTGGGTCACCTGATGCGTCAGGGTTCCTCAAGACCATTCCCAGGTTCCATGATTCACTAGAAGAACTCAGCTACACTTAAACTAAGAATTATTACAATGAAAGATACCAAGCAAAATCATCACTGAGGAAAGACGAATCCAGCAAAATCCAGAAGAAACTGGACACAAGTTGCCATGAGTCCTCTTCTTGTGGAATCACATCAGATATGCTTAATTCCCCCAGAAATAGTAAACTGCGACAAAACCTGTGAAATAAACCAGGTGTGGTGGTACTCACCTGTAATCCCAGTACTCTGGGAGGCTGAAGCAGGAGGATTGTAAACCTAGCCTGGGTGATTTAGCCAGAGTTTATCTCAAATTATAAGAATTTGAAAAAGGCTGGGGATATAGCTAAGTGCAAAGGCCTTAGGCTCAAACCTCAGTACCACAACAAACAAGTGAAAAAAAACCACACCAAACCAAACCAAACTCCCTGTGAAATGTTAACTACCAGGGAAATTCATTCAAGTTTCAGTGCCTAGGGTTTTCACTGGGAGCTGGTCACGTAGGAACCCTCTGCCTAGCACTTACCCAAATTTTAGACTAGCAGAAGGAAACTCCCAGAAGGTGTTGAGCACCTTTCTCCTCACTGGAATATGAGCTTCAGGTGAGCAGAGATCCTGACCATCTCAACTCCCTGCTTATCTCTAACACCCACACCAGGACCTGGCGGTTAAAGGGTACGAGGTCAAGTTTGGTTTTATGAATAAAGTCAGCCCTGTTCCTTCTGTGCCAGGCTATATGCTAGGTAACAGAGCTGACTCAGACTCAGTTCTTATACTTGAAAAGCTGGCAGCTGGTAAGGCTTTCTATCCAGAGTCTCCATCTATTGTTTGTTGCATCTATCCTTCCTTTTTCCTTCCTTTCAGGATTTATGTTCCACCTCTATTTTTCTTCCCTTATTTCCTTCTTTCCTCCCTCCCCTTTTCCTTCCTTCCTTCCTTCCTTCCTTCCTTCCTTCCTTCCTTCCTTCCTTCCTTCCAAGCACCTGCTCACCTGTCTTCTCAGATCTGTACCTATGTCACCAGTCATCTGGCAGAGGAAGACCGAGACATAAGAAGTATTTGGACAGAAGAGGTCACCCCTTTCAAAGAAGTTTCAAAGAGATTCTAACATTAGAAATGTTAAATTATCACCTGAAACAGAACAGTTATTTAAAGCAAATACATGGTTACTCAGTCTGCAGCCTATAATAAAGGAACAGAAATGTTCTCACGTGATTATATTTGCTAAGATCATTATTTACCTTCAGGCAACAAACATTACAAAACTAAGGGATAAGGTTAGGGAGTCAGTAACTTACAGCCCATACAAAAGGTTCTTTTATTTTGAAAACTAGAATCAAACAAGATGATCCTGGGGGTTGATTGTTTGTCAGGTACAACGTGCTTTTCTCCCTTGATCTTGGGGAGATCCCTCCCTCCCTCCTTCACTGCAGAGGAGAAATAGTCCATGGCAGAGCAGAGCAGAAGAGAGCAAAACATCAAAACAGCGAGGCAACTTGTTTCTATTCTATATGAGCTACGCACTTTCTGCATGGTGCCACCCACACCTGGCATGGGGCACCCTTAATCCCAGCATCACACACCCCAATCCAGCCTCCTTCAAAACTCCCTACCTACGACCACATGAGGCTTTGGGAAGACATTTGGGTACAAGCCACAGCAGTCTCCATGTGGTAGTAGCCCAGCCATTCTGTGGCTCTGGGCCTCACCTCTTTGTTTGTCTG
The DNA here is from genome assembly GCA_004027295.1 of Dolichotis patagonum. Lineage (NCBI taxonomy): Eukaryota > Metazoa > Chordata > Mammalia > Rodentia > Caviidae > Dolichotis > Dolichotis patagonum. The sequence continues at coordinate 45,522 of PVJX010012387.1, forward strand.
TGCCCACTACCAGGTGAATGGCCAGCAAGTGGATCTCCCAGCTGAAGTGCTAACATCTGTGTCAATCAGCCAGGCTTCTGATGGCTCCGTGGTAGTCAGCCAGAAGGCAGGGGTCCAGGTGCGGCTGGCAAGCAATGGGCATCTGGATGTGACAGTTGATGATGACCTCGCTGGCAAGCTATGCGGGGCCTGTGGAAACTTTGATGGAAAAAAGGACAATGACTTAACTGGAGAAACAGCAGTGGAGAAATGGGAAGCACCAGACTTCTCCCTATGGTGAGGAATGTGGTGCGGAAGCCAGGCTTCTTGGGGCAGGGACACCTACCTGGATCCTCATGGGAAGGGGGCATTGTGGCTGGGTGCTTAGTCCTCAAAACATGCTGTCTCTTGCAGTGACAACTGATCAGTCATCCACTAGGAATGAAGACTTCGAGACCTGACGCCTGAGATTACAACGGTTGAAGGATGCACTGTGTACCCCTACCCTGCTCTATTCCTTTGCTGAGCCACTGAGGCCAAATGGGAGAGCATTTAATAAATACCTGAAGCCAAGCTGCACGTGGGAGTGTTAGTTTCATGCCTTTCCTGCTCCATTTTCCTCCCCATACAGCAGGGTGTCTGGCGCGTGGTCAATACGGGCGAGAGAGGATCATGCATAGGCATGGATACAGGGAGAAACAGGTGGCTGGACTGGGGAAAGGGTGTCTGGGGAAATAAGAAGATGTAGAAATGGATTAGAAGAATAGATGGCTGATAAGTGAATGGTTAGATGAAATGAAGAAATGAAAGAGAAAGGGGGGAGAGATCTATTGATTCTGGATTTAACATTTATAACCCTAGCATGTTACTAAATTTCTGACAGTTTCCTTGTCTTTAAAGTGAAATGAATGCCAGTTTTTATCTCATAGAACTGAAATAAAGATTCAGGGTGTTAATCCAGCAAAAAACCAAATCAGGGATTGCAGGGAAGGCATTAGTAGAACTCAGTCGTGCTAAACCAGGCTGCTATCACCGAAAGCTCTGAGAGGCCCATCGTCACGGACATAAGGGGCAGATCTTTGTTGCCGGCACAAAATAACCTGTTGTACAGTGTTGGTGACCTTGTATTATAAATAGAGTCTAGGGCACATCCAAGCTTGTCCTTGTCCTGCCCTTTTGGGCCGACTGGAACATGAAAACTCCCCTCTCTTTTCTGGTCACAGCTGGAAGTCCTAGGGCTAAGGACTGGGCTGCACTCACAGGCCAAGATAAGACCTGCTAAAGAGGATGAGGCATCTGAGGACACTCTGTCTTTGTCCTTGCAGGAATGTTTTAATCTTCCTAGCCCATTGTAGTCGCCATTACTGTTCCCAGAAGCACTCATTGCCCTTCACCTGTGGTCCTTGACTCAGGTGTAGTAAATAAATACCAAGCGTCTGGGTGCCTCATGGCCTCCCAGATCCCTGCTACACTTGCTCTTTCTTTTCTTTCCCACCATGCATGGTAACCAGGGCAGGAGTCTAGGACCCACTTCAGGGGCCGCTGGGACCACACAATTTAATGGAAGAAGGGTTTACTTGGCTCACTTGCCAGTCTATGGTTGGCGGGTGCCAAGGCAGGAACATCATGGCTGAAGGGCATGGTGAAAGAAAGCTTCCCACCTCCCGGCAGCCAGGAAGCAGCAGGGAGAGTCCTCACGTCCACGCGGTTGTTCAGATCCCATCACTGGCAATCAGCCCTTCAACACAAAGAGATTTTGGGGAGACATTTTGGATCCCAACTATAAGAGGAGGTGCTGAATGCTAGATGAAAAAGGCACATTAATTAAACACCAAGGAGTGTCAGATGCTGATGCTAATAAGCAAGATGAGGGCAGAAAATGTACCACTTGGCATTAGCAACATGGAAATCCTTAGTGACATTTTGGTGCACTGATGGAGGTAGAAATCGGATTTAAAGAGAAAAGTGAGAAGTGAAGACAAGTAGAGACAATTCTTTCAAAGACTTTGTTTTAAAGGATTCGGCTAGAGTGGTTATGTGTTTCTCCATCTACACTCGGCTGTCAGGATACTGGGACAGGTGAGCACAGGTGTGGTGGTAAAGGTGGGTAGGGAGTCTGGCCAGATGACGAGGGCAGTCTGGTCATGAGGGTGGGGTGTGGGTGCTAAGGTGATGAGCTTGGTGGATTGTTGAGAATGATGGCCCTTGGAGCACTAATTTTTGAGAAATTGAAGTGGGAACATAGGAGGCAATGGGTAGAAAGTAGATGTATAGAACCGAGATGTCTTCATTACTTTCTTGTCACTGAGACACAATACCCAACATCCAAAGCTCTAAGGAGGAATGGCTTCCTTCAGCTCAAAGTTTGTAGAGGTTTCAATCCACAATTTATTGGCTCTGAAGATAGGGAGGCATGGCAGAAGAACTCATGGCACACAGCAAGGGGAAGCAGAGAGCTATCAAGGGCGGAGGGAAGGCGGGAGGTACACCCTTCTAGGCCACACCCCCAGTGAGCCTCCTCCCTCTGCCAGGCTTCACCTCCCAAATCACGTTTATCACATTTAGCTATAAACTCACCAGTGGATTAAGCCATTAATGGGTATCACAGCTCCACGATCCAGTTATCTCCCCAACCTCCACCTGTGAGTGCATGAGGCTTTGGGGGGTCGTCTGGACATAAACCACAATATGAGATGCTGTAGTTTGGCAATAGTCACTGTCAGTACATAGGTCTTTCTTTCCCAGCAGGCTGGGACCTCTGGGAGTATCACGGTCACCCCAGTATTTCCAGCATTGGGTCTAAGTGTGACCACAGGAGGGAAAGGTTGGCTGGAGGCCAAGGCCCCTGGAGGAAAGGAGGGCAGAGCACTAAGAAATCTGAAGGACCATGAGCTTGAATTTGAAGTTCACAGAGAACAATGGCAGGGGCAGTATGGGGACAGTGGTGCCAGAGCTAAAATTACAGAGCAGAAGTGACCTGGGAGCCTATGGTGCTAGCAACAAAATCAGGAGCAGGTGTTACCTTGTGACTGTGTAAGCTTCAAAGTTGGAGGTTTAGGGGAAGGGACAGAAAGAAGGCATTTAGAAGTGGTGTTGAAGAGCAAGGTGAATCTTATCCCATCTGCAGATCCAGTGGGCAAGGGGGTAGACATGGAGTAAACTGGCTCCACTTGGAAGGGCCGTGCCTTCCGGGGAGAGCAGAGGGTGTCTAGAGCAGGGAGGTAAAAGGAGCCTCCAAGGGAGCGGAGGAGATGTGCACCATGAGGAGAGCTCCAAGTGCTTCCCAGCCCTGCCCTGTCTGCACACACCTCCCCCAGCCTGGTCCCAATCATTATGGACCACTGTGGTGTGGGGCCAGTCTGTCTCCTCCACTGGACTGGCAACTCCAAGAATCAGAGCCTGGGTCTATTTCAACCCCAGTTGCGTCCTCCACACATGAACAGCAGGCACTCACCGAGTTCTGGACAGTGCTGGTTTCAGGTCTGCAGAGCAAGTTAGAAGATGAAATACCTCAGAACCAGAAGATGGTGCCAGGATTCCAAGAAATAGGGCTGACAACCCAAATTCACACCGTACTCTGAGGACTTTTGTCCCTTAAAAAAGTTATTGCAGCATGGCAGCACATGCCTGTAATTTCAGCTACTCAGGAGGCTGAGACAGGAGGATCACACGTTCAAGGCCAGCATAGGTAATATAATGAGAACTTGTCTGGAAATAAAAAATAAAAAGGACCGTGGATGTAGCTCAGAGGTAGAGTTTCCTAGGTCCAATCCCCAATACGGAAAGGAATAAAAAATGAAGGCCTACAGTATAACCCATAGAAAATAGGTAACATTATCCTGCATTGGATTCATTTGAATGATTGCACAGCTCCTAGAAATACGTAACAGAGTTAAATACTTCATCCCATACTTTTTAAAGTTTAAATAGGGTTTTCATCTTAATGTCTATACAAATATACAGGAATGTTCCTGTGCAAATTGGTGACATTGTGCAGTTAGAATAACCTTACAGAGAACTCAGAGCAGTACCAGTACCACTCATCCAATAAAAATTTACCAAGCTCCCCCAGGCCTGTTCTAGGCCACAGCAGCATGGCAGTGATGGCAACAGACTCCGTATCTTGGCTATAGAACCGTGGACTCTCCACAGGGTTTTCAGAATTCTCAGAATAGTACTTCTGCTTTAAATTGTATATTAAATACATGGATGGATATTAGTGCTTTGATATTGCAAAGCAAAAAATCCTCAGTGCTTATACAGAATCTACTCATTCCCCATATCTTCTGCCCTTGCTCTCGCTAATCTTGTCCATCCTTGCTTCCTCTCTGGGCCACTGCAGTGGGCCACTTCCTGGCCTTCCAGTTTCCACCCCTTCTCCCACAGTCTGTGTCCCACATGAATCCAGAATGTCTTCATGTCAGGTCATTTTTCTCTGCTTATGCCATGTCTGCAAAGGCAAGCAAAAACACTGAAATGACACCCGGGATTTGGAGGCAGATTTATTTACACCGACAGGGACTGATTGGGATCATTCCCAGAATATCAGGCCCTGATCTCTGGTGGTCTAAGGTTTATATGAGATAAAAAAGCAGGAAGTACAGAGGTAGAATGGCTTGTCAACTGGGGGCTGGTTTGTATGATTTGTCTCATAGTGAGCAGCTATGCATCACAGGGACCAGCCCTTTCTAAGAGACCAGAAGCAAATGGAACTGGAACAGGAATAATATAATACTGAGCAAGTAAGAAACCAAAGTATACTGGCTGATGGAGCGGGGGTGTATGCATTTTCTGCTACATTTCCTTGGCTCTATCTCACTTATGGTAAAATCCCTCTTCACTGGAGCCTCAAGGACTTGTGTAATCTGTTCTTCTTACTTCCCAGACCCCATGTCCCGTCACTCTCCTCCCTGCTCACTCTGCCCTAACGACACTGGTCGCTGTTTCTCCAACCTTCCATTCTGTTCTGCCTCAGGGCCTTTGCAACTCCAATATTGCCTGCCTGGAATTCTTTTGGCGCTTGCTTCACTCCTCACCTCTTTTAGCTCTTTGCTTGAGTCACCTGATGCATTTCTTGACCACTCTACTAAAAAAAAAAAA
>PVJX010012388.1:0-50528 GCA_004027295.1 Dolichotis patagonum
AAAAAAAAAAAAAAAAAAAAAAGAACTCAGTTGATGATGCATCAACTATTTAGTTTTTCGTGTTTTTTTTTTTTTTTTTTTTTTTTTGAGACCGGTCTCACTACGTAGTTACTGGCCTTGAATTCATTATATAGCCTTAAACTAGCAGCAATTCTCCTGGCTCAGCCTCCCAAGTGCTGGGATTACAGGCATGCACCACCATGCTCGGCTAACATCAACCCATTCTTAGTACACTGTAAGCCATCTGTTAAAATGTTTGTCAAGCTGCAGGCTTCTAGATGATTAGGTCTCACTCACTCCTGTATGTGAGACACATTCCCCTGCACGGGCGGGATCTTAAGAGTGTGTTTCTAAGTGAGTTTAAGCTGCTGCTGAGGTCTCTTTTTTTTTTTTTTTGAACTCACTATGTGCCCACGCTGGCTTCAAACTCCCAGCAGACATTACCTTCTACCTCAGCCTCCCAAGCTGAGGTCCCATTTAGACTCTAGCTGAGAGCTGAGACCAGTCTCTTCTAATCCACATCCCTATCTTTTTGAAAGGATGGGATGGTGAAGGGATACTGAATGTGCCTCTGTCACCATTTCTATTTTTCTATTTAATCTTCCCTTCCCTCTTCTCCATGCATACCAAGCATACTAAATGGCTGGCAGAAATCACATCCACGGCTTTAACAGGGGTATTCTCTCTTTCCCTGTTGTCCTCACACTAATTAACTCGTAATTTGCTGGCTTTTCCATCATAATCACTTTCCTCTACCATCTCCTCCTAATTTATGCTACTCCTTTTGTTTGCTTTAAAGACACAAGATCTTGTTATGTTACTCAGGCTGGCCCTAAGCTCCCAGGTTCCAGTTGTCCTGACTAAGCCTCCAGAATAGCTGGGACTATAGACATGCACACCTCACCTGGTTGTGTCACTTATTTAAACCCTCATTAATGTTTAGTCTTAGGATAGCCAGCCTTGCTCAAGTCTTCATGTAACTTCTCTGCACAGAAACCTTTTGCAACTCATCATCGTCTGTTAGTGAAGTCTCCTAAAATCTGGCCCCAAACCACACTGCCTCACAAATTCCTGCCTCTGCCCTTCATGAATCTCACATCACAACCCCGCTGCAATGCTGCAACCCCTCTATATACCCACTACCTTTCTGCCTGCCTTGCTTTACTCCTCTGTGTGGCACACCTACTCTTGCCCCTCTGTGCTGGCTTAACGCTAACTTTCCTTCAAGTCCCCATTCAACTGTGGCAGCCTGGCCTCAACTTCATGGTCCTCTTGCCTTAGCCTCCCAAGTAGTGTGTGTGACACCAAACCCTGTGCAATGGATTATTTATCCCTCTCAACAGAGCTCTGAAATAGGTTCTGCTGCTACTTCCATTTTATGAAGGAATTGGCCAAGATTACAGTCAATGAAAGTCCAAAAAAGCCAAATTTAAACTCAGATAAAAGCTGGGCATGTAACTCAGTAGTAGAAAACTGTCTAGCATGCACACAGTCCAGCTTCAATCCTCAACAATACAAGAGAAATAAACTCAGAGAAGACTTCAACATCTACAGTCTGAACCCCGAAGGCCTCGTATTTCCTTGGACCTGACCCCACCTGCCCATCTTTGTTTCTTACTCCCCATCAGTCTTCTGTCCCATCAGGCCTTCGTCTCCCTCTCCCTCTCCCCAAAGACAGCATATGAAATTATGCCCCATACTGTTCACCTAAGGCTGCTACAAACTCACTTCCCTCTAAAGAAAGATCCCCGACACCTAATTCACACGGTCAGCACCACTTTACTCAGTATTAATCACTGCGCAGCGCTTCTCACCCACCTAGACCTTAAGGTCCTCCAGAAGAAGCTCATCTTTCCTCACCCTGCTGCCTACATAGCAACGCAAAGGAGGGAGGGAAATGGGAAGAACGCACCCTTCCCACAAAGGTCAAGGATTTCTCTTCAACAAATTATTTGTGGGGTATACTGAGTATTTAGTGTAGTTCTTCGTAAGTCACCTGAGCTAGGAGGATCACAGCCTGGGCAACTTTGTCTCAAAATAAAGAATAAAAAGGCTGGAGATGTAGGTCAGTGTGAAAGGTCTGGGTTCAGTATCTAGCATCAGCTGGGCGTAGAGGTGCATGCTTGTGATCCCAGCTCTCAGAAGGCTGAGGCAGGAGGATCACTGCAAATCCAAGACTAGCCTGAGTTACAAAGTGAGCTCAAGCCCAGCCTCAACTGCATAGTCAGACCCTGTTTGAAAAAAGACCAAACCAAAAAAAAAAAAAGACTAAACCAAACCAAACAAACAAACCTAGTACCCTTACAAAGGCCATCTGAGAAGTGACATAAGCAATTCAATAGCATGGTTTTCACAACCTGTATTTTATCAACTCTAATTATTTTTATATTTTTTATAGAGCTACATTTTATAATTATGCAAAGTCAATGTAATGGTATCTTGTTTTTCTTCGGAGAATTTCATATAGTGCACTTTATAAAATACAATCTTAGGGACCAGGGATTTAACTCAACGGCCTAAGTGCCTGCCTTGCAAGGGTGTGGTCATGAGTTCCATCCCTGGTACCCCCCCCCCCCCCCCCCGCCAATGCAATCTTAGATTTGATGAAACAGGACAGACACAAAGAAAAACTGTTTTATTTTTGTGGTGCTAGGGATCAAATCTACAGCCTTCCACATGCCAGGCAAGTACACAACCACTGAGTTACATCCCCAGCTCCAGAATAATAGTTTTTCATTTTTTTGAGGCAGGGTCTTACTATACAGTTCAAGTTGGCCCTGAACTCCCTATCTAGCCCAGGCTGCCCTTACACTTGTAGTGATCCTCCTGCCTCAGCCTCCTAAGTGCTAGGATTAAGTGCACACCACCAAGTCTAGTCAGAATAGATCTACACTACATCTGACAAGATGAAAATTCATAATGAACTAGCACACAATAATAAGAGTTATAATAATAGCAGCATTTAGAAGACAATGTTCTTGTGTTAGTTAGCCCAGATACTGTACACCAATCATCTGAATTAACATGTGATCTTTTTTCTCATTCCACATATATTAGAAACAGAGCTTTATACCTTAGAGAAATCAAGTAACTCACGAAGGGCCATATACCTGCTAAGTGCTAGAACCATGAGGCAAATACTGGCCAGTAACTCCAAAGGCAAAGAATATAACTGGTTATGATATAAAATAAACCAAGCAAAATGGTGCACACCTGTAATCCCAGCACTCTCAAAGGCTGGATCTCAGGAGGATCATAAGTTTGAGGCTGGCTTGGACAATTTAGCAATTTAACAAATCCTGTCTCAAAATAAAAGGGGGGGGGCCCTGCAGATTAGCTTAGTGCTAAGCCCATGTTCAAAAAAAAAATAAAAAAGATGGAGAGATGCAAATTTCATAGTAAGACTCAACCCAGCCAGGAGGCTGCAGCAGGAGGATGGCAAGTTAAGCTTTGCCTGGGTAACTTAGTGGAGATCCTGTATTAAAATAAAAAATAGGGGTTGGGGATTTAGCTCAGTGGCATAGAGTCTGCCTTGCAAGCGTGTGGTTGTGAGTTCGATCCCCGGTACCAATAAAAAAAAAATAATAAGATAAAAAATAAATAAAAAACGGCTGAGAGGGCTTGTATATGGCTCAGTGATAGAGCTCTTGTCTTGCATGCACAAGGCCCTGGGTTGGACCCTCTGCACCACAATTAAAAAAAAATGTTGGGACTACAGCTCAGTATGAGAGTGCCTCTGGGTTCCATTCCCATAATAATAATAATAATAATAACAATATTTTAAACATTTAAGGTACTACACACTAATTTTATTTCATTATCAAGGATACTCAATAAATGACGAGTCACTAATATCCCCTTCTCAGTTCTGGGGATTGAATCCAAAGCCTTACACTGACCAATATCCCAAGCTTTTCCATTTTTATTTACTCTCTTCAGTCCCCAGCAACGGAAACATGCCCAGCACACAGTAAGTAGGTGCTCAAACATTTTTATGAAAAAATATTTACTTGCCCTTTTACTGTCTTTTGTCTCCAAATTTTTCTGAAAGTTTTGAAAAACAAAATAGATCCTTGAATTGAAATTTTCCTACTGAGAAAAGAAATACTCATAGTGGAAAATTGTTGATTAAGTCTAACACATATATTATTTTTTAAACCAGAAGACTTTTGCACCACCAGGCATGGTGGCACATGCATGCAATCCCATCATTTGGGAGGCTGAGGCAGGAGGACTGCCAAAAGTCTGAGGCCAGTGTGAACTACATAGCAAGACCCTATCTCAAAAAAGGGGAAAAAATACTTTTCTTTTGAGGGGGCTAGGAATCAAACTCAGGACCTCGTGCTTGGCAGGCAGCTGCTGTGCTTCTAAGCTATACCGACTTGTATGTGTGCTTTTTTTTTTTTGGTCTTTTTGACACAGGGTTTCACTGTGCAATTCAGGCTGCCCTTGAACTCACTCTGTTGTCCAGGCTGGCTTTGAACTCACAGCAATTCTCTTGCCTCAGCCTCCCAAATGCTGGGATTATGGGCATGCACCACCACGCTCTGCTGTCCTATTTCTCACTTCAACCTTGTCTCCACTCCTTAATCCAGTTTGCTATTCCCGATCCCATTTCAAAACTGCTTAATTCTCCACAGACTCCCACCAACTTTTTCTCCGTAATTGTTCTCTCCCTATAGACTACCACTCCTCACTTCCTCCTTCATTCTCTCCCATCCCTCAGGACTCAGTATCTGCCAAGGAGCCTTCCTTTAAACAGCCATAGCAGCACATAACATCCAGCTTAAATAACCTGTTTGCATGTCTCTAGTTCAAGTAGACTGTAAGCTCCTTCAGGCCAAGAGGCAAGACACAAACCATGAAGATTGGGAAGATCTGTTAACCTCTGCTTTCTCCTCAGCAGGCTCCCTTCTCAATTAAGGGCTTACCACATGACAAAGGTAAAAATGGGTGAAAAAAAAACTTAACAAGACCAATGTAAAACTATCAACACAAAGCATCAAAACACAGTAAAAGCCATCTTTTGTCTTCCAACACTTGCCTCCACAATAAAGGACTCGAAGTGGGTAATCAGCATCTAACTTGGCACTGTTCTTCGGGTCCCCTTTAAAATCAGCCCCACTGGATTCAGAAATGTCAGCAGCCATTTCATAAACCTGGAAGCGAGGGAAATGACACTTCCATTATTCTGACCCAAGACCCCAAGGAAACAGCATTGGGTGGAGTATGACTTCCTTCACTACATGGCCTCTTGCCCCAAAACTGCTTCAGTTCTCTGTTAAGTGAGGAAGACAAGCTGCATTAGATCATGAAATGAAAGCAATTCCCGGCACATCTGCCTGACCCATAAGTTTACATGGAAGCAAGTAGCGACGGATGGAGAGGGGAGCTGAGAAAAAACAAATGGGGGCGAAATGGAAAGGGGGGGTTACCTCGATGGAAACGGAGCAAAATGTAAGGGTGACTTGGGAGGGATGCAAGCTGCAGCGAGAGGAAGGCTCCAAACAGATGAAAGAAGAGAAAACTGAAGAGCCTAGGCACAGAGGCGGGTCACACGCGAGGTGTCCAGAATGTTGGGTGCGAGGACACCGAGGAGTGGGGACGAGGAAGGAGATGGGAGGGGGCGGGGTGGTCGGGGCCAGAAGAAGAGGAAAACAGGGGCAGAAGAACCAGGTAGGAGCGGAACGTAAGAGGGCTGAGGTACAAAGTGCGAGCAGGACTGAGGCGACAAGGACGGGCAATGCTTAGGCGAAGGGGCAACCCCCGGGACACCAGAGGGGGCCCGTGTGGGCGGGGGTGGAGACGCCCGGCCCCTTTCCTCCAGGCGGCATCTCAACTTCCCCCATGCCACAAGCCTCTCAGAACCGGAAAGGGCGCGGGGCAGTCTTTACCCGGGCGGTCGTACAGCCCCGGCGGCCTCCACTCCCGCCGCTCCCGCCAGCTGAAGCGACACATGCAACTCCTCTACGCCGGCTAAGACGGCCCCAGAACCCGTCTGCCCAGCGTGCTCTCGCGAGACTATAAACATTTACCGCGAGATTCCGGCCGCTCCAAGGTGAATGTCGCGAGAGACCGGAGTGAGGGAGCGGAGTGAAACTAGAGTGCATGCGCTCTCCGTTTGGGGGCGGAACCAAACCGAGCAGAGGCAACCGGCCAGTAAGCGGTGCTCGCTACCTGTGGGGGCGGTGCATCGCTCCAGATGTGCGCGTGCGCAAGGGGACGCGGGCTGCACGCAGAGCTGCGCGCTCCTGAGTCAGAAATGACTTGCTATTAGTAATCCCGGGAAGCGCTGGCCCAGTGTCTGGGGTACATCCTGGATCTTGACTAACCTTCACAGGATAAGTCACGGCCCTGAGGGGAGGTTGCTGCTGGATAAGGCGTTCTGTCTCATCTCTGCACCATATCCTAACTTCGAGGCATTAAAAGCGTCCTATCAACTTTTTACATTTTTTTCATCGCCCATAATCTACGCTTACAATTATTTTCATCACTTGCGTTTTTACTTGTCTTTATATGTGATCTAAATTGAAATTAATCCATCCCCTCTCAGGCCTTTACCCCAGAGACTAAAGCCTACTTGATGTATCTTAGTTTCCGTCGAGCTCTTTTATTTTGGGAAAATCCCTTTATCCGCATAACTCAGCCAGTCTCACAGGTGAAATGGGAACCATAACACTTAAGAGAGGTTGGGGGATGATAAGCCGAAACAATGATCTGTAGATGAGATCTATTTTGCTTTATCCTCCATTCACACGACCTAATGACCTAATTCTTCTCCTTCACTGCCAAATTCATTCCCTGGTAACTGAACCAAGACAGACTCTCCCACGAAGCTACATCCTGCTTACACTTTTTTTTTTTGGTACCGAGGATTGAACTCACGACCTTGCACTTGTGCCTGCTGAGCTAAACTCCTAGCCCCCCACTTACACTTTTTAAAATAGAGTCTGAAAGTTGCCCGCGCTGCCCTCCAATTTGGGATCCTCCTGCCTCAGCTTCCCAATTAAATGAGATCACAGATGTGCACCATCATCCCCACATTGGCAGTCTTTTCCACCAGAAACTCATTTGGTCTGGCCTCCACCTGGCAGCTTTCTTAACTAAGGGAAGGGTTCTCTCTACCAAAGACTGAATTCTACATTATACCCGTGAAACAAGGAAATCGCTGGACCAGCCGGACAGGATGGTGAACACCTGTAGTTCCAGCATTCTGGGAGGCTGAGGCAGGAAAAGAACTCTAACCCAGCCTAGAATTTGTTTTGTTTTGTTTGTTTTTGGTACCAGGAATTGATCTCAGGACCTCACGTTTGCCAGGCAAGCACTGTGCCACTGAGCTATATCCCCAGCCCTTCTAATGCTATCTTTATACCCACAGGTCAACATTTCTCCTTTCCTCCCTGTGACATTTCAGCATTTTTTTTTTTTTTTTTTGTATCGCGATGCTTTGCAATGGAGCCTGGCACTGTGAGTGAAGTCGGAAGCATCTTTTTTAGCAGTGAGGAAATAACGATGCGTGGAACAACTCACTGCATCTCAGATGTGAGAAAATAAGAAGTGACCGGTTCCTGATGGCCGGATGTCTCCCGCTTCCTCGCCCCTCTCTATTCTTTGGACAGAAGGGGGCGCTGTCCTTGTAGCTGCTGCCCCTGGTTTCCCAGTTCCAGCGCCTCTCTAGGTTCAGTGGTTGGGAGCGGCCGGGTGTTACCCGCCCACCCGCACCCCATGAGCGGTTCTCCTGTTTTGCTCCTCCCAGCCCCTGCGCGCGCGCCAGGTCTATTCTCTAGCTTGGGATCAGGAGAGCCCCCTGCTGCTGCCGGTCTCTCTCACCAGCTGTGTTTTAGCTTTTGAACAGTGCCACCCTGCCACGTGATCAATTCTCTGCCTTACATTTTCTTTTGCTCTGAATAGTGAAACTGGGTTTTCTGGGTGTCCTATGCCTCGCACGCTGGCGCTGAAACCTACTTCCTGTCGTGCCCCACAGCCTTTCAGGAGAGATGATGTATTAATTAATTAATAATTAAATCAAGGAGCACCCCATGATTTATAACTAGAAAGCCACAGACCCTTTGAGAGACAGTGGACTATTACCGAGGGTACGGGAATCCATTTGGGTACCAAGCACTGTCAGAAAATTGATTCTGTATCGTTTGAACATAAATATTACTGTTTTGTAAATCACGGTTTTTGTTCCAATGAAAGCCTCGAAGTTGAATCTGATTGGCCCGACTCGACTTACTGTCCCCCGCCCAATCAATCACCAGTCACTGTAAGTCAAGGGTCTGTCCTTGGCGCTGGATTTGGAAAGTGGTGAAAGGATTCATAAAAGAAGAAAACTGAGGCCTATTGGCAGAAGAGGGAGTGGTATTGAGGTATCAGAAACAGTGACTGATTCCACTGCAGCGTCCTCGTGCTGAAGATGGTTAAATAAGCTGGCACCCTAAACGCCGCAGGTGGGTGCCCCAGCCAGGCAGAGGCCCTTACTAACAGAAGCCCACTTCGCTTACGACGTGTGTCCAGCTAGTCTGGGTTTCCCAGCCACGCTAACCCTAACCCTAACCCTACGTGTCAAAGTCCAAGCTGGGGAAGTACAGGTCCCGCGGAGGGAGCCGCTTGTGCTAGGAAACTCTGAAAGATTTTGAAAGCCGCAAGAATAATTCTGGGCATTTTGTCTAGCATTTCCTTTATTAGCGTCTCTACATCTCAATCTTTGCGCTATGTTCCAACTTTGTAGAATACCCATAGTCAGGCAAATGGCTGTCCCCATAGTAGAAATGCAAATAGTTTTCCTTTGAAAGAGCTGCTAATATCAACTAGTTTTTCCTTGTCTTTGCAAATTCATTTCAGCATTCCTGGTTGCCTATGCATATACATATGTAAGTATCATTTCCGACCTGTGTGTGTATGTATATTTTAATTCTCCTTTCACTGGTTTTAAGATCTCACTGGATTCTCTTACGAAATATGGAATGAAATAAAATCTTTGACACGTCCGCATCATTGGATGGTCATATTTTTATAATTTACTGTTTCCTAAATAAAAAGGCAAGACCACATTGAAAAGCCTTGCCTCTTCTGCCTTGTTTCTGAGTGGACCATGAACATAAGGCAGGAGGCACAAGCAGCCTCCTTGCAACCACAAGGGGCAACTCGGAATGAAAGTTTGTGTGCTCATTGTTGTAGCCTGGCATAACTGACGCCATCTTGAGCCCTGCATTTAATTAGTGCCCTGTATTTGATCCAAGAAAATAAAAAATTACCTGGAGTACAAGTCCCATGAGAAAAGCAGAATGAGCTGCACCCACAAAAGAAAAATTAACCTGCTCGACAAAGAAGCAGGATACAGATGTCAACTGAAAATTAATGTAAGATTCTAGCTCAATTGTTTCCAACAGGATGTCTTTTTGTGGTTCTCTGTTTTAAAAGCTTTGTAACTTTCCAGTTCAGTGCCACTCGGACGGAGTCTGATACAGGGGTCTCTACGCCAGTGCTCGCTGAGCTCAGCTACTTAAATCCTAAATGTATCAGTTTGGCTGCTGGGATTCCTATATTGTTCACGAACCCACTTCACACAGGATCACAGATGAACACATAACGGCCTGTGTCCCGGGCAGCATTGTGAGACCTCAGCAGGGAGAGGGTCAGATTGGTCCCTTGGCAAAGGAGGGGGAACTGCTGGGGTGCGCGAGGGCAGGTTAGTCATCCTGTCAGCTCTGGTTTTGCAAAGTGGCTCTGGAGAAGTATTTACTTCTTCAGGGGGCAATTTTTCCCTCGTGAAGTGACTGCTTCTGGTAGGGGCAGTCTCAGTTTTGTGGAGTCTCTGCTGGAATCCAAGGTGATTGTAGATTTAGGGTGATGACTGCCTCCTGGGACTTGATCATTGCTGTAAACCCCTCATTTTGATGTCCTCTGTCTTGAAGAGGTTTTAATTTAGGAACTGGAAAGTTACAAAGCTTTTAAAACAGAAATTTAGGACTCATCAAGCTTATCCAGCCGATTTTTAGACAGACTCCTCTTAGGGGGCCAGGGATTTAGCTTAGCAGCAAAGTGCCTGCCTAGCAAGCATAAGGTCCTGAGTTTGATCCCCTGTACGAGAGAGAGAGAAGAGAGAAGAGAGAAGAGAGAAGAGAGAAGAGAGAAGACAGAAGAGAGAAGAGAGAAGAGAGAAGAGAGAGAGAGAGAAAGAGAAGAGAGAAGAGAGAGAGAGAGAGAGCGAGAGCGAGCAGACTCCTTAAATGTCTCTATGCAGGGCTGAGATGTGACCCCAAAACTTAGGGTAATAAAGGAGAGGGTCACAAACTGAAATCAGGCTTTGCTCTGCCTTCAGTTACCCATCAGCCTACTGTGGGCCCAAAGGAAGGTTCCTGTTAATTTAGCAGAAAAAGCTTGTAAGTCTCTGACTCCTCAGAAGAAAACACAGATCACACTGTTAATGAGCAACAAGTTAAGGGCTCAGATAGCCACCTGCCCCTTGTCTAAGTGCACCTAAAGGTAAGAGACAAAGACCAGACCTGACCAAAGCCAAATGGGGAAGTCATATTGCAAGACTGGTCACTCAGTGGAAGCACAGAGGAAGGGAGGGTTTTGACATTCATTTTCAGAGAAGTCACGTATTGATGAGAATGAAATGTTGATTGGAAGTGACTTCCTAGCTGCGTGTGGTGGCAAATACCTGTAAACTCAAGAGGCTGAGGCAGGAGAAGCACCGTGAGTTTGAGACCAAGTGAGGTCAAAGGCAGCCTGGAAGACATGGTGAGTCCCTATTTCAAAGAAAAGAAGTGACCTCCTGCAATATATGGTGTCACAAGATAATGTCATGCAGCTTCTCAAGAAATCAAGGGTTTCAGTTTCCTATCCTTGGAGCTAGATTGGTCCTGAGTGTCAGGCATTTTCCCTTCCTTCCTTCCTTGCTTCCTTGCTTTGTTGCTTGCTTTCTCAACATTCAGTGCTGGGAACTGATCCCATGCTGGGAAAGTGTTTTAGCACCAAGCTACATCTCTAGCCCTTTTAAAAATTCTTATTTTGAAACAGAATCTCCCTAAGTTGCCCAGGCTGGCCTTGAACTTGTGATCCTCTTGCCTCGGCCTCCTGGCACATGCTACCTGGGCCACTTTTTACTTGGTTCTCCCTGGGAGTTTTCTCAATGATTACTTGCAGGGAAATTAATATTTGTTGATCGCCTCTCTGGCATCTACTCTCGATAACAATTCCATTTTGGATGGATCCCCACATTCTATGCATGTGGTTAAACTGGGCCTTCATAACTCTCTTTCCAGAGGTCTGTACCAATCAGCACATTGTCTTCTGGTGGTAACAGTGAGCAATCATGGTGACTCCCAGCAGATTTCTGATGAGGCACTAAAAAAGAGCCTCTCTCTTCTCAGCTGGACTTGAGTCTTGGTGGATACACAATAAAGATCCTGGCAGCCATCTTGTCACCATGTGGACTGAGTACGAAATCAGTGCTGAAGAGAAAAGAGCTGAGAGATGAAGCACATCTGACCCTTGCTTGCAGGCCCATCTTAAGTCAGTCCTGACTGTGGGCCTCTCTGCTATGAAAATCAAGAAATCCTCATTTTTGCTTAAACCAGTTTAAACTGGAGTTTCTTCCAGTCTCCAATTAGTCCTAATAGATACATAAGGTTAGGGCTGGGGCCAGCTCAGATAAACTATGCTTCCCATGGTCTGATAGGACCTGACGTCCTCTGGGGTTTCTCAACCCTGCCTGCCCCATGGCTCACACATGGGGAACAAAATCTGATAAATCTACTTTTTTTTTTTTTTTTTTTGGTACTGGGGATTGAACTCATGACCTTGCACTTGCCAGGCAGGCACTTAAGCCACTGAGCTAAATCCCTGGCCCTAAATCTACATTTTAATGAGTCCTTAAGATGGTTACAGGAATGTACAGCATATAATAACTCACAATTTTTTAAAAAAATGTGTTGTTCTGGTTTTTTGAAAAAGGGTCTCATTTTGTAGTTCAGACTGGCCTTGAACTCACTATGCAGCTATCAGCCTGCTGAGGGGAAGGACAGGGAGATTTTTAAGGGTGAAGTCCTGAGGTTAATAAACACACACGCACCAAGGATACAGCTCAGTGGTACAGCGCCTGCCTGGCAGGCACGACGTCTTGAGTTCAATTTCCAGTATTAAAAAAAAAAAAAGGACACACATGTACAAGACATCAGCAACAACAGCAGACAGCATGGGCCAGAGCAGAGCACAAGCCTGTTAACAGCTGGGCTGGGAATTTAGCTCAGTGGTGTAAGCGCCTGCCTGGCAAGCATGAGGTCATGAGCTCAATCCCCAGCGCAAAAAAAAAAAAAAAGAAAGAAAGAAAAGAAAAATGCAACAGCTGCCTGCATCTTTATTGTATAATGTGTGTGTGTGTGTGTGTGTGTGTGTACTGGGAATGGAACTCAGGACTTGGAGCTTGCCAGGCAGGTGCTGCACCACTGAGCTATATCCCTGGCGCCATGTTGTATAATTCTTATATGGGTTGTTATCGCATCTTCACATTCTTACATAGTGCAGTAACCAGGGCACGCGTGTGCTTAGACAGTGCTAAGTCATGGTTACATAACTGTTTCCCACTGTGTGGCTGTGCTAGACAAGCAGGGTCATGTCCTCAGACGTCCTTATATGCCCCTGAGCTTTGAGGCAGTCTGAATGGTCCTCCACAGCAGCCCAGGCTGGCCTTGAACTTATAGTGATCCTCCTGCCTCAGCCTCCAAAGTGTTGAGCTTGCACCACCATGGCTGGCTTTTCCATGTATTTTTGCAACTGAATAGGACATACCTTTGAGTTGAGATACCTCTCCCCTTAAGAAGAGCTGCTAAGTGTATTGGGGCTCACTTTAGTCCCCTTAAATTACTTGCAAATCTAATAAACTTTTTGTCTGTTATCTTCAGACCAAATTGAAAATGTTTATTCTTTTCCTGAAAATATTTTTTACTTATCTCTTTTCTTTCTTATGGTTATCCTTCAAAAATTACTCTCTGCTGGGTAAGGTAGTACATAACTGTAATACCAGGACACAGGAGGCCGAGGCAGGAAAATCTGTCTAAAAACAGAAAAAAGAGAATAGAAAAAGAAAACCACTCTCAGCAAGGTGGTGCCTTCCTCTTTGGTGTTGAAAAATATCTTTGGTGTTTAAAGTATGTGATTACATTTTTTAAAAAATAGAAACATTTTCAACAGTATAGGACTAGGTTTCCGAGGCCCCACAGCGCTGGCTGAGGCTGCAGTGGCGTCTGCAGAGTCCCAAATGCCTCGGCAGCCAGGATGGCCAGGCTGGTGCTGTTGCCAGGGATGCAGGTGACAGAGTTAGTCCAGCTTTTGTTGCCTACTCAGAAAAATGAAGAGGTGGTCAGACTGGCAGCAAAGCCAAGTAGAATAAGAAATATCTCAAGCACTGTCACGAAAGTCAGGCAGATCCTAGGCAGAAGCTCTGGTGACCCACAAGTTCAGAAATATGTCACGGAAAGTAAATGTTTAGTTGTTGGAAAAAAAATGGGAAATCACAATATGACATAAATGCTGGACAGGAAACAAATTTATTAACCCAGAAGACGTTGCCAGACCGAAATTTAGTAAAATGAAAGAAACAGTACATTCTGTTTTGGGCTCCGCTGCAAATGATGTGATTATTCCTACTCCATTTGATGTTGGAGAGAAGCAGGAAAAGGCTCTTGGAGAAGCAGCTGGAGCAGCTGGATTGAATGTTTTACAATTAATACATGAGCCATCTGCAGCTCTTCCTGCTTATGGACTTAGACAAGATTTCCCTACAGGAAAAAGCAACATTCTAGTGTTCGAGCTTGCAGGAACATCCTTATCTCATGTGGGAAGTATTGGCTTTTTATTTATTTTTATTTTTATTTTTTTGTGTATGTGGTACCAGGGATCAAACTCATGACCTCTTGCTTGGCAGGCAGGCACTACCCCAATGAGCTAAATCCCAGCGAAGTATCAGATTCTTTCAACAAACACTGACGATAACATCAGAGGTGCACCTTTCAAAGCAGCCTTAGCGAAGCTCCTGGCTTCAGAGTTCTGGAGATCCTTCAAATATGTCAGGGGAAATGCTCGAGCCACGATGAAACTGCTGAACGGTGCGGAAGTCACAAAACGTTCTTTGTCAACCTTGGGAAGGCCCAACAGTTTCCTTGACTCGTTATATGAAGGTCAAGATTTTGATTGCAATGTATCCAGAGCAAGATTTGAGCTTCTCTGCTTGTCACTGTTTAATAAATGTTCAGATGAAATCCGAGATCTCTTAGATCAAAGTGGATTTACAGCAGATGATTCGACAAGGTTGTCCTCTGTCCTCTGTAGAGATCTTCAAGAATCCAAAGCTACAGCAGCTGAGGAAACATCTGTTCTCAGCTGTTGAGCTTCTCAACTCTATCCATCCTGGTAAGGTTATCCCGATCAGTGCAGCCAGTGCAGCAGGAATTCTACTGGAAAAGAAAGGGAACCAGTGGAAGATTCTTTTACGGTAGTCTTCAGCTAGAGCTATTTTAGTTAAGAGAGCAGATGAATCAGGAACCAGCGTGGTCACAGTACTGTTTCCTGCAGGGATTCCTTTGCCAGCCAGGAAACAACACACTGTACAGGCCCCTGGCAGTGTATCTTCCATGTGTCTTGAGTTTCATGAATCTGAGGGGGGAAATTATGCAAAAGAAGAAGCCAAGTTTGCACAGGTTGTACTTCAGGATTTAGATTTTAAAAGATTGCATGATATATTAGCTGTTCTTGTTGTAGCTTGGCATAACTGATGCCATCTTGAGTCCTGCATTTGACTAGTACCCTGTATTTGATCCAGAAGAATGGAAAATTACCTAGACTAAAAGTCCCGTGAGAAAAGCAGAATGAGCTGCACCCACAAGAGAAAAAACCTGCTCAACAAAGAAGCAGGATACAGATGTCAACTGAAAATTAATGTAAGATTCTAGCTCAATTGTTTCCAACAGGATGTCTTTTTGTGGTTCTCTGTTTTAAAAGCTTTGTAACTTTCCAGTTCAGTGCCACTCGGAGGGAGTCTGATACAGGGGTCTCTACGCCAGTGCTCGCTGAGCTCAGCTACTTAAATCCCAAATGTATCAGTTTGGCTGCTGGGATTCTTATATTATTGACAAACCCACTTCATTCTATGAAAAGGGATGAATCTTTCCATGTGATGTGCATAGATACAGACTGGGAATGGGGAGCAGTTACTATTGAGGTTGCATTTTAGATTCAGATAAACTTAGTTTTAGATAATTTTGGGATAACTAGATAAATTTCAGATAACTTAGTTTTAGATAAACTAAGTATTTTAGAACTACAGCATCAACATACTTGGCTTTATGTATAAGTGGTGTTTATACTAAGATACTTTTTCAGTGACCTATGTAGGCTATGCTTCAATTAAGTTACAGTTTTAAAAAAAAAGTACAGGAAGAAATGTCAGTTTCACGAATAGTTAGATCCTACAGATAAAAACAACATATTTAAGATTCTTTCTCAAAGAGCGCTAAAGCTAATGTAAAGTTTTTTGTTTAGTTGTTTTTGTTTTCGAGGAATCTCTTTTCATCTCTTGGCATCTTCTGGATGCTTTCTTCACCCTCCCTGGATACTCAGGTTGTTTTCCACGAGCTCAGCAATGCCAGAGACAGCCGCCATCTTTCCCCACGATTCCTAGGAACTCACAGGTGTTGCTAGTCACGTGCTTTTCCCCTTGAGCCAATGGCAATGGCTGTGGGGATAGAATGCTCTGATTGGCCAGCTCTGGTCACATGGGCATTCCCAGCGCCCAAAACTAGGGCTCATCTTCTGGAGCCGCAGAGGTAGAGAGGGGGGAAGGGAAGTGGGACTTCAAATTTGCAATTGCTGAAATAGGAGTGCACAAATGCTGGGAAGACAAAAACAGTGTATAGATATATCCTCATCTGAACTGCGGATCCCAGAAGTCCTCTTCAAAGAGAGAAGGGACAGAGGACTGAAACGATAGGCATAGACAGGCTCTAGGCAGTTAGTCCATCTTCTCCTAACATTGTGATGTTTAATCATTTGCTCTTCTTGTGATACAGGACTGACAAGGGACTCAACAAGTTCTGCCACAAGAGACCCATCCATACGTAGTCAATGTAGCGGAGTATATATTAGAAAGATGACACAATTTTTAAAAAAAATGACCATTTTATCAGGATGAGGCAGGAACTTAAGTCAGATAGTAAAACTGCTCTTTATTTAGGCAAACCCAGGCTCCTCCCCCAAAGCCTCAGCACTCTGAAAGTCTTGTTATCATTCATTTTATTTTATGGGTTTTTTTTTTTTTTTGAGACAGAGTTTCACTATGTGCAGTTCAGGCTAGCCCTGAACTCACTGTGTAGCCCAGGCTGGCCTCAACTTGGAGTGATCATCTGCCTCCGCAGTGCTGTGATCACAGGCATGAACCATGCACATTATTTTATGTTTTTAATATTGACTGATTGAGTGATTTGCAGTACTGGGCACTGAATGCAAGGCCTTTGCACTGAATTACAGTCTCAGATCTTTTTTAAGATTTTTATGTTGAGACAGGGTCTTGTTAAATTGCTTGTCCTGTCTTGAACTTGTGGTCCTCCTGCCTCAGCCTCATGAATGCTAGGATTACAGGTTTGCGCCATCACACCCCGTGCGTTCTTGTCATTTATTTTAGATTCCACATATTAAAGAGAAGATGCAATATTTGTCTTTCTGAGTTTGACTTCTTCTGCTTAGCAGGAGGGTTTTCAGATCCATCTGTTTTCTTCCAAATGATAGAATTTCATTCTTTCTTGTGGCAGAGAAAAATACTCTGCTGTGTATATATTCCACAGTTTCTGTCCATTCATCTGTTTTTTTTTAAAAAATTCATTGAAGGACACCTAGACCCATTCCATATCTTGGCTGTTGTGAATTGTGCTGCAATAAACGTGGGTGTGAGGTGTCTCCAAAGTATACTGATTTTAATTGCTTTGAATATATACTACCAAGTGATATAACTGGATCAAGTGGAAGCTCTATTTTAGTTTTTTGAGAAACCTACATACTGATTTGCATAGTGGCTGTAGTCATTTACATTCTCACCAGCAGTGTAGAAGTGTTCCTTTTTCCCATAAATCCTTACAAGCATTTATTGTTTTTTAAATATTCTTGATGGTAGTGACCATTATGACAGGGGTGAATCTCAATGTAATTTTGAGTTGAATTTCCTTACAGTTGTTTACTATAAAAAAATTACATGCTTCTTGCAAAATAGTCAAGGCTGGACATGCAGCTCGATGGTAGAGTGCTTGCCTGGCATGTACAGATCCCTGGACTCCATCTCTGGCACCACACATGCACATGCACATGCATACATGCTTCAACAATACAGAAATATGCACAGGAGGAAAATGATAGTTACTATTGACAGTTTGGTTCCTATAATGGCAATAATAATAGTACTAGTAGATAAAACATCTCTATGTTTTATACTTACGTATAGCAACTTTATATAGCCTGACTCATCTTGATTTCACATTAAAATGATACAGGTAATATTGTTCTTTTTTATTTTACAGAGAATAAAACAAAACAAAACAAAAATAGGACAAAGTAGATCAGAACAGATCAATGCAAGTAACACAGGACTTCAAAATAAAACCACAGGAAATCAACAGTGGCTACCATAACATCTCTTATTTTCTTCCAAATATGTTCCCATTTTGGATAAAGAGAAACTGAGCCTTAAAAAGATGTCTTGGTTACTTTTCTCTCATTGCTGAGAAAAAAATACCTGATGCCCAAAATGAAGGAAGGAAAGGTTTATTTAGCTTACAGTTTTGGGAGATTTAAGTCCATACGCAGCGGGCTCCAAGGCAGGGCTGCCTGGCTGAGGTCCAACCATTCATGGCGGCCACAAGCAACAAGAGCAAAAAGGGTAAAGTGCACCGGCTCCACCACTGGGCAGGTGCAGCACTCACACGGCCAATCCCAGTGCTGGGCAGGGAACCAATCACAAACACTAGACTCAGCTGCCTCCAAGATTGCACGAGGCTTTAGGGGCCACCCATACACAAACCATAACAGTTACTATTGACAGTTCAGTGCATATAATGACGATAATAGTATTAGAAGTTAAAACTTCTCTAGGTTTTACACTGTTATAACAACTTTATATAGACCAACTCATCTTGCTTTCACATTAAAATGATACATGTAATATTGTTCCCATTTTGGATAAAAAGAAATAACCTTAAACAGATGAACTGTGTAAGATTTAAAAGAAAGATGTAGGATTTCACAGCCAATAAATTGGAGGATTAAACCAGGTGTGGTGGCACATGCCTATAATCCCAGCACTTGGGAGGCTGAGGCAAGAGGATCATTGCAGTTTTGAGAACAGCCTGGGCTACAAAGTGAGCTCAAGACCAGTCTGAAGTGCATAGCAAGACTCTGTCACAAAAAGACAAAAAAAAAAAAAAAGGTTAGAGGATTAGCTTTTAGCCCAGACAGCCTAACTTTGGACTACATATTCTTTTTATTTATTTATTTTTATTTTAAAGATAGTAAAGCCCAAGAAAACAAAACAGAATTAAGCCAATCAAAACAAAGCAGTGAGATTGGTATAGACCTTCAAAGCAGGGTAATAGGAAAACAACAGTGAGCACCGCAGAAGATCTTGTTATCTTCACAGTATCTTCACAGTGTCCACTCCATTAGGTGTAGCAAAGTTAAACCAAAACAAAACAGAATAAAACCAATCAAAACAGAACATTGAATAAAGCAAAACAATTCATTGGAACAAAACAAAACAGAGAGACCAATATTGGATCTCAAAAACGGTACAGAAGGAAATCCCCCATATCTGCTGTACTGTCACCCTCCCAGCAGATGCTCAGACCACCAGCCCAGGCCTGAAAAGTCAGCCAAACAATGCAAAGGTTCAGCTGCTCTGTATCCCAGTTGCTATCAACTCAATCTGTCCTCTGAACCTGCTGCTTGCTTATGGGGCTGGGGGGATCAGACTCCTCTCTTTCTGGGCCCCACAGAGCTTGTGTGGCTTACCAGAAAGGCTGGCTGTTTGGCTTCTTGGTGGCTCCTCCAAGAATTTTTATATTCTAGATTTTTAAATTTCATATACTGATACAGATATTTTTCTTTTTCTTTTCTTTCTTTTTTTTGGGGGGGGGTTTACTGGGGATCGAACTCACTACTGCGCATTTGCAAGGCAGGTGCTTCTGCTGCTGAGCTAAATTACCAGCCCCTGATACAGATATTTTTCACATGGAGTTGTAATTCACATACTCAAATCCCAGCATTCAGCAGGCTGAGGCAGGAAGATTGCTGTGAGCCCAACCTGGAATACATAGTGAATTCAAGGTCAGCTGGAACTATATAGCAAGAGCCTGTCTCAAAAAAGGTAAAATTAACCATTTAAAGTGAAAAATTCATGACCAGGTGGGATTCATCCCAGGGATGCAGGGATGGTTCAACATGTATAAATCAATGAATGTAATATACCATAGTAACAGAGCCAAGGACAAAAATCATATGATCATCTCAATAGATGCAGAAAAAGCTTTTGACAAAATCCAGCACCCATTCATGATTTTTAAAAAAGCCCTACAGAAAATCAGAATAGATGGTCTTTATCTCAATCTGATAAAGGTCATCTATGACGACAGCCAACACCATACTAAATGGACAAAAACTGAAAGGTCTCACTTTAAAATCAGAAACAAGACAAGGACGTCCACTGTCTCCTCTCTTATTCAATATAGCCCTAGAAATTTTGGCCACAGAAATTAGAAATAGAAAAATAATAAATATAGGAAATTAAGAAGTTAAATTATTGTTATATGCAGATGGCAAATGATACTCTACATGGAAGACCTCAAAAACTCCACTAAAAAACTGGTAGATTTAATAAGCAAATCCAGTAGCATAGCTGAATACAGAGTCAACACTCAAACATCAACAGCCTTCTGCATATGAGTAACAAACTCACCGAGACAGAAATTAGGGAAACAACATCTTTCACAATAGTATCAAAAAAAAAAAAAAAAAAAAAAAAAAAAAAAAAAAAAAAAAAGAAATACCTAGGAATCAATCTAATGAAGGATTTAAAAGACCTCTATGTTGAAAACTACAATACTCTAAAAAAGGAGATTGAAGAGGATATTAGGAAATGGAAAGAGATCCCATGCTCTTGCGTAGGAAGAACCAATATAGTGAAAATGATCATACTTCCGAAACTGTTATACAGATTCAATGCAATCCCAATCAAAACTGCAATAGAATATCTCACAAAGTTAGAGAAAACAATCCTAAATTCATCTGGAACCAGTAGAGACCTAGAATAGCAAAGGCAATCCTGGGCTACAAAGACAAGACAGGAGGCATCAGAATCCCTGACTTGAAACTATACTATAAAGCAACTGTGATAATAACAGTGTGGGGGCTGGGGATTCAGTTCAGCAGGCATAAGTGCCTGCCTTGCAAGCGTGAGGTCATGAGTTCGATCCCCAGTACCGATAAAAACAAAACAAAACAAAAGCAAAAACAGTAGGGGGTCAGGGATTTAGCTCAGTGGCATAAGCACCTGCCTTGCAAGTGCGTGGTAGTGAGTTCAATGCCCAATACCAAAAAAAAACACAACCAACCAAACAAACAAAAACAGTGTGGTACTAAAAAACAAAAACAGGCCTGAGATTTAGCTCAGTGGTTCAAGTGCTTGCTTGGTAAGCACAAGGTCATGAGTTTGATCCCCAGTACCAAAAACAAAACAAAAACCAAAAAACACAAAACCAAAAACAAACAAACAACAACAACAGACCCAAAGATCAATGGAACAGATCAGAAGACACAAAAACAACTCCAGACACACTAAGCCACCTTATCTTTAACAAAGGTGCCAGACACAGTCACTGGAAGAAAGGCAGCCTCTTGAATAAATGGTGCTGGAAAAACTGGCTCTACACATGCCAAAGATTAAAACCGGACCCATATCTGTCACCATGCTCTAAGCTGAAATCAGAATGAATCAACGATCTTAATATTAAAACCAAAACATGAAATCTGCTGGAAGACAGAGGAGGTAAAACTCTTGAAGACACTGGTGTGGGCAAAGACTTTACAAACAACACCTGGACCGCACAGGAACTATCACAAAGAATCAACCACTGGGATCTTGTCCTACTGAAAAGCTTTTTCATAGCAAGAAAAACCATCCACAGAGTGCAGAGACACTGCAGGAGAAAGTGTTTGCCAGCTGTTCCTCAGACAAACGATTACTATCAAGAACATATAAAGAACTAAAAAAAATCAGTCCTCCCAGATTTAAAGACCCAATCCAAAAATGGGCATCTGAGATGAATACACACTTCTCAGATGAAGACACACAAACAGCAAATAAATATGTGAAAAAATGTTCAACATCACTGGTCTTCTGAGAGATGCAAATAAAACAACCCTGAGGGGAAAAAAAAAAAACACTGAGATTCCACCTCACCCCAGAAAGAGTGGCTATCATCAGGGCTTGCCAAGGTTTTGTTGTTGTTGTTGTTGTTGTTGTTGTTGTTTGTACCAGGGATCAAACTCAGGACCTCATGTTTGCCAAGCAGGCATTTGTACTACTGAGCTAAACACCCAGCCCAGAGAATGGTTATTATCAAGAAATCAAGCAATCACAAATGCTGGAGGGGCTGTGGAGGAAAAGGAACCTTCTCCACTGTTGGTGGGAGTGTAGACTGGTGCAACCACTGTGGAAATCAGTGTGGAGATTCCTCAAAAACTAGGGTTTGGAGGTCCCATTTGACCCAGCTATTCCCTTCTGGGTATCTTCCCAGAAGAATTAACATCATACCACAATGATATATGTACACCCATGTTGATAACAGCACAGTTTGTAATAGCTAAATCTTGGAAACAACCTAAATGCCCATCAAGTGAAGAATAGATTAAAAAGTTGTGATTTTTTTTTTTTTTTTTGGTACCTGGGATTGAACTCACAACCTCGAGCTTGCCAGGCAGACGCACAGTTGTGAGTTCAATCCCCAGTACCAACTTTAAAAAAAGTGATGTTTTTATACAATGGAGTACTACTCTGCCATACAAAGGATAAATGTGAGACTTCTGTAGGTAAATGGATGCAACTAGAGAACATACTTATAAGTGAAATAAATCAGACTCACATGCGTACACACTGTATTGTCTCCCTAGTGTGAGAAGTTGAAAGAAATAATATAGATAAATAGCTAGATTGTTAAGATAGTTATACTAATTTCTTAGTCCACTGAAAAGAAAGGTTTGTGCTAATATTGTTTGGACAATTAAATGTAAATATCTTGTACTCTGAGTAACTAATTTAAAGATAACAATATGCAATGTACTAACTGTTGCTACCCTCTAATTGTCTTGTTTTGAAATTTTGTTTTACTTTTTCTCTTTAAAATAAAATTTAAAAATAAAGTGATACGTTCAGTGGCACTTAGTATATCCACACTGCCACCTCTACCTAACTCCAGACCTTTTCATCACCCACTTCTCGATCACAGCCTCTGACACTTGTGTTTTGTGTCTCTGTGATTTATCTATGTATATGTCATATACATGTAATCATACAACATGTGACATTTTGTATCTGGTTTCTTTCACTTAGAATAATGATTCAGAGTTTTACCAATGTCAGCCGGGTGTGGTGGTACATGCCTGTAATCCCAGCACTCGGGAGGCTGAGGCAGGAGGTTTGCTGTGAGTTTGAGGCCAGCCTGGAAGTCAAGGTCAGCCTAAACTGCATAGCAAGATCCTGTCTCAAAAAGGAAGGAAAAACAAAACAAAAAAGCCAGTGGTGCAGCTCAAGCCTGAAGGAAGGTAGGCTAATGGCAGGGTTTCTTTTCGCTCAAAGGAGATCAGTCTTGGTTTGATCTTCTAAGACCTTCACTGACCGGCTGACGCCCGGCCACACCAAGGCCAGCAGAATGCTAAGTCAAACCAGGGGCCTCTGCCACCACCGCTGCTGCCCAGCCCACCAGTTTAAAAGCTCATCTCAACCCGACACCGACCTCACAGTCACCTGGCATGACTCCCGGCCAGGTTCTCTGGGCTGCACGGCCCAGCCAAGTTAAGAAAGTAAGGAAACCACGTATGGGGCTTGGTCGGGGTTCTGTGTGCTTGGATGCGCAGGCCGAGGCGTGGAATCTCGAGGCAGCTCTGGGGTCTCTGGGGACTGCCAAGCTGTTCCCCAGGGGAAAGGAAACTTCTGGCTTCCCCACAGCACAGCGGGAGGGAATCCACGCTGCCTTTGATGCCCCCCAATCGCACTGCACTGCACACACTGCGGGCGGTTGCTTGTTCCCTCCCACTTAACAACACATCCTGGGTGTCTTCTGAGCTGGTGCTCACAGTTTCGTCCCTTTTTTATGCGCATGGCAGGCTTGCTTGGAGCAGAGTCTGGTCCAAAGGGAACACTGCACAAGTGAATGCTATTATACTGTTTCGTAAATGTATTTATTATTTTTTTAAAAAGTGTATGTATTTTGTTAAGTGAAGTCATCCCAATTTATTTATCACATTCCCCACTGGTGAATCACTTATTTTGCTCTCAATTTCTTTCAACTTTTTATTATGAAAAATACATATAAACAGAGGGCATAGCACACTGAATGTTCGTGTTTTTGTCAGCCAGCTACAAGTATCAAAAACTCACTTTTTTCTTTTGAAAATTCTTTCTGGTTTTTTGAGTCAGGGTCTTCTCTGCAGTTCAGGTTGGCCTTGAATTTACTGTGTAGCTCAGGCTGGCTTTGGACTTGTGATCCTCCTGCCTCAGCCTCCTGAGCGCTGGGATTAGAGGCATGCACCACCACTCCCGACACATTTTAATTTTTTATGTCCCTTTTCCCTCTTGCTTTTCTCCTTAAAAACTCATAATGTCTTTTTCTGTTGCTCCTCTCTCCCTCCTTTCTTCCTTCCTTCATGGAAGCAAGTCCTAAATATCAAGTAATTTCATGTCCACTCCTCCCATCCCATTTCCGTGGGACTGGGGTGGAACCCAGCCCTCATGCATGCTAAAGCTGAGCTACACCCCAGTTCTAGTATTTCTTTCTACAAGTTAAGAAATTTCTTTCTACAAATTCTCTCTAGAAACATAATCAAAATGTCATTTTCACTCCCAGCTTAACTGATAATTCCTTAATTGGTCCATCAATGTTCAGATTTCTTCAGATACCTCCACCTTTTTTTTTTTTTTTTTTTTTTTTTTTTGGTACCAGGAACTGAACTCACCACCTTGGGCTTGCCAGGCAAGTGCTTACACCGCTGAGCTAAATCCCTGGGCACCTCCAACATTTTAACAGCTGAGATGGAGTCAGGTGCAAACCATCGATGTCTCTTAAATCTCTTTAAATCTATAGTTTTCTCCTGTTTTCTAAATTTTCCTTACATGTTATATGTTCAAAGAACCCACTGTTCATAATGTTTTTCCTGGGCTACCGGGGATCAAACCCGGGGGGCGCTGAGCGGCATCCCCAGCCTTTCCATTTTTATTTTGAGACGTGGTCTTGCTGAACTGCCCAGGTTGGCATTGAACTTGAAATTCCCCCCTTCCTCACTCTCAGAGTAGCTGGGATTCCAGGTGTAATTACCTGCTGGGCTTATTTGCAATTTTTAAAGCTCCTTTTGAGGGCTGGGGATCTTACAGTGGAACTTACAGGGGAATTTACAGTGGCGTAAATTCCAGCCTATCAAGTGCAAGGGCCTGAGTTCAATCCACAGTGCCCAAAGTAAAGAAATGCTCCTTTAGAAACTTCCTCGCCAGTGTCTGCCTCAGGCCAGGGTGACACCTCAGAGCAATCACTCTCTCTCCTAGGAGGACTTTTCTGCAATTCAGGCCCCCAGATTTCTCCTAGGGTAAGTCATTCCTGGGAGAAAGGAGCAGAAATTATGACAAGTCATTTACACCTTAAGTTTAATCAGTAATTCTTTTCCAGGAACAGCATTTTGAAATAGTTGGGTAGAGAGGAATTCTAGGACTCTAATGCTGATGTTGAAAATGTCACCAGTCCAGGTTGAACGGTGGCCCCTCTGAGGTCTGTCCCTGACCTAATTCTGGGCAGCTGTGAGTAAGATCTTATTAAGAAAAAGAGTCTGCAGACAGGTAAGGCTTCCAAATGAGGTCATTCGGGGTCGTCTGAGCCCTAAATGCAATGGCAGATGTCACGAGAAGGCGACATGACTGTGGAGGTAGAGATTAGAGAGATGAACGCCAAGGGCCACTGGAAGCTGGAAGGAGCCGCCAGGCACAGAGGCACGTACCCGTGATCACAGCACTCTAGGAGGCTGAAGCAGGAGGACTTCGTGTTCGAACCCAGCCTGGGCGACTTAGTAACTTAGTGAGACCCTGTCTCAATATCAACACAAAAAATCTAAGAAGCGCTGGGGGGAACCCAGTGCGGAGGCCCCGAGTGCAATCTCCACTGTTGCAAAGTAAATGAAGCAAGTTAATGAATTAATCATTGAAGCCACGAGGTCTGTGGCAGTTTGTTACATCAGAATCAGGAAGCTAAGACAGTCAAGTACTCAGGCCTCCACAGGGGAAGGGAAGGCTTTTTGGGGAAGCAAAAACCTGAATTCACACAACGCAGACAGTTCCCCCTCCCACCACCTGTTAGGAACACCCCCAGAATATCCACTTCCGGCCCAGCACAGAGGAACGAGACCTGGCTTAGAAAAGCATTGGAGTTAGCTGGAGCACACATACAATTCTAGTACTCAAGAGGCTGAGGCAGGAGGAGCCTTGGAAGTTTGAGACCAGCCTGGGCTACAAAGTGAATTCAAGGCCAGCCTGAATTGTGTAGGGAGACCCTGGCTCAAAAAGACAATAAACAAACAAACAAATAAATAAATAAAAGCACTGGAGTAGTTGGAAGTCTGGCAGGTGTGACCAGAATTTCACTGATCTGCTCTCCTTGCAGTATGTTTGCACAGCTGGAAGAAAAGTACACCGTGTGTGGGAGGGATCATTTGCTTACATCACCAACTCCCTCTGATGAAGGTAATCACGCACTGCAAACATGGACTATTAAAACAAAATGTTTTTTAAAAGAAGCAAAGGCCAGGTGTGCTGGCACACACCTGTAATCCTAGCACTCGGGAGGCTGAGGCAGGAGGATTGCTGCAAGTTTGCAGCGAGTCTGGGCTTCATGGTGAGTTCAAGGCCAGCCTGAAGTCCCCAGTGAGAGCTCGTCTGAAAAAGACAACAACCAAACCAAACCAGGGCCAAGGATATGGCTCAGCAGCAAAGCGTCCGTCTGGCAAGCTCAAGGTCCTGAGTTCTAGTCCCAGTCCCCCCCAGAAAAACCCAAACCCAAACCAAAACAAAACAGTTATTGAGTCCTTGCTGTACCAAATGTCTGGGTACCGGGAACTATAGAAAAGACCTGCTCACATTCATATCGGAACCTCAAACTCTTGTAGCAGGAATAAACCACTGGGGGACGCTGAAGGAAGAGGAGTTAGGGCCAGGGCTGCAGCTCAGTGGCGCGGACCTGCCCTGCAAGCTCAAGGTCAGGAGCGTGATCTCGGTAGCAAAACAAACAAACAAAAAACAACAACAAAACCCTGAGGGTTTATATGAAGGAGAGCAATGTGGGGGACTCTTCCAACTGGAAGCTGAATTGTTTTTAAAAAATTTTTTTGAGACAAGAGTCTTGCTAAGCAGTTCAGGCTGGCCTTGAGCTCACTTTGCAGTCCAGGCTGGTCTCAAACTTGCAGTGATCCTCCTGCCTCAGCCTCCTGAGTGCTGGAATTACAGGTGTGCATTACCATGCTCTACTCTAAATTGACTAAATTGTAATAATTACTACCTAAGTGAATAATTTCAATTTAGAATACCTTAACTAAATATTTTTCAAGCTAGCTTTCTTTGGTTGTGTTTGTTTGTTTGTTTGTTTGTTTGCTTTGCGGTACTGGGGATCAAACTCACGACCTTACACTTGCCAGGCAGACGCTTATGCCACTGAGCTAAATCCCTAGCCCTTTTCTTTTCTTTTCTTTTGAGACAGGGTCGAGTTATATAGTGCAGGCTGGCCTTGACCTCATAGGAATCCTGCCTCAGCCTCCTGAGTGCTGTGGTCATAGGTTTGTGCCACCATACCCAGATTTTTTCAGATTTTCTGTGCAAAATTTTGATTTAAAAATTCTATTGGCTCTCACCTAACACACTGACAAAAACTTGTGGCACAAACAAGATTCATGATTTTTCTACCTGCATTTGTAATTTTGATGGAGGCTATTATTTGGGGGATTTATTGTGTTACCATCATTCGAGAAACAGCAGACCATATCTCTCACCATCTCTGGAAGGTTTGCAGAGCATTGGGGGAAGAAAAAATTTTTTTGAGACAAGGTCTTACTATATAGCCCAGGTTGGCCTTGAACTCCAGGTGATTCTCCTGCCTCAGCCTCCCAAGTGTGAGAATTACAAGTGTGTACCACCACACCTGGCCAGTGAATATTATTATATCCCATTAATGCACTTATAGAGACTATCTCTAATTTTAAAGAGTTTTTTCAAAAGCTTTCTGAGCTTCCTTTTAAGGTTGTCTCCTGCGTGGACAAATTTCTCTGAAGAGATTTGGAGATTAAATACCAGACAGTACTCATGTGTAGGAAGTGAATTCTGAGAACAATTTGGATCATAGAGAAAGAATAAAGTTTTACTTCCCTTAAGGTTGGCTTTATCAATAGAATATCAAAAGAATTTTTTTTGGTCTTTTTGAGGCAGGGTCTCACTATGCAGTTCAGGCTGGCCTTGAACTCACTTTGTAGCCCGGGCTAGCCTCAAATTTGTGGCGATCCTCCTGCCTCGGCCTCTCGCTGGGATTACAGGTGTGCTGGTCACTGTGTATTCTACTCTCTGCCTGACTTATGCTATTAAAATGATTGGGAACAACAAAAACAACATCTCAGATGCACTTGCTGTGTGTGCGCTTGGTGCTGGGCACCGGTGGAGAAGCCTGGCTGTGTGGGCAGTGTATGGGCAGTGGAGACAGCCCGGCAGGAAGGCTGAGCGCGGACTCCGGGCAGCGGGCCAGCGGCTGGGGATGCGGCGCCTCCCACGCTGCCCACGTGATAGCTACGGACCACATGTGGCTTGGAAACTGTAAGCTAAAATAGATTAACAAATCGGTTCTCACAAGCCTTTTCTGCAAGAGCTCAGTCACTCGGTCAGCCGTCCCTGGAAGATTTGTCACAGGGTCCCCTCTTCCTGCGGATCCCCAAAAGCAGATTCTAAAATCTCCCCTATGAAATGGCATCGTAGTTGCATAATATCACACACAGCCTCTATGTACTTAAATCATCTCTGTCGACTTTTAATACTGTACCTCACCCAGTAGAAACGCCAGCAGCACGTAAGTAGTTTTACCCTATGTGGTTCTGGGAGGCCTTTTTTTCTTTGGTTTGGTTTTTTGTTTGTTTGTTTGCTTTTGTTTTTGAGACAGAGCCTCACTGTGTAGCCCAGGCTGGCCTCCGATTTGCGCCAATGCTCCTGTTTCATCCTCCCAGGTGCTGGGATTACAAACATGCACCACCACACCCAGCACTGAATCGTTGACTAGTACTAAAGTGGGTTCTTTGTCAACCCTGGGGACTGAACCCAGGGCCTGCACTCTGACCGACACTTCCGGGCCTTTACAATTTTTTTTAATTTTGAGACAAGGTCTTGCTAAATTGTCTAGGCAGGGCTCAGACTTGTCATCCTCCTGCCTCAGCCTCCCTGAGTGCTGGGATTACAGGTGACACCGCCGCACTTGTTTAAGGAATCTTGACAAGAAAAAGAGACATCAGCACAGAGGCCCCTACAGAGGCCCACGGGCTGTGAACTGGCCCCGGCTCAGTGGAGACGTCCGTGGGTGACACACGGCACCAGGCCTGGGTTGGGGGAGCCCACAGGAGGAGCGGGGAGCAGGACCCGGTACTGAGGCCCCAGACCCTTGGTGGGAGGGACGGGTGGGACACAGCTCTGCTTCCCCGTGCTGTCTTTCAAGTCCTCCGGAGCCCTCCACAGCCATGCCTCCAAACACCCTCCTAGACAGGTGGAGCGGTGCGTAATTATAATCCCAGCCCCTGGGAAGCTGAGGCAGGAGGATCCTCACAAATTCGATGCCGGCCTGGACTACAGAGTAAAACCCTGTCTCAAAAAACAAAAAACAAAAACCAACAAAAAGTCCAAACTCCTTGAATCTCCCCCAGATGCCCTCCAGCCTGACTTCTTCAGTGCTCTTCATTTTATCTTGAATCTTCCTTCATTCCTTATTTTCTGCCCAAAGAAAGTTACCAGTTCTCCCTCATTTCCTCTACTCACAAGCCCTTTCCTGTCATTGCAGGTCCAAAGCTCCAGCTGCATTTTTCCTAATCCATATTAAATCATATCTACAAAATCAAAATATTCTGGACAGGGGCTGGGGATTTAGCTCAGTGGCTTAAGTGCCTGCCTGGCAAGCGCAAGGTCGTGAGTTCAATCCCCAGTACCAAAAAAAAAAAAATATTCTGGACATGGTGGTGCACGCCTGTAACCTCAGCACTTGGGAGGCTGAGGCAGGAGGATCGCTGGGAGTTTCAGGCCAGCCTGGGCTCCATAATGAGACCCTGCTTCAAAAAAAAAACAAAAGAGAGAGAGAGACTCTATTCTTTAAAAAGTCTATTCTGTTGCTTTTTTTTTTTTTTTTTTTGAGACAGGGTCTTACTATGCCGTTCAGGCTGGCCTTGAATCCAGTATGGAGCCCAGGGTGGCCTAGAACTCAGTAACTTGTGTTGATCCTCCTGCCTCAGCCTCCCAAATGCTGGGATTACAGGTATGCCCCATCACATCTGGCTCTTTTGTTGCATTTTTTAAAAAATCAACACTAATTGTTTTAGCCAGTAATCCTAGCACTTGGGAGGCTGAGGCAGGAGGACTGCTGTGAGTTTGAGGGCAAGTTGGGCTACACAGACCCTGTCTCAAAAAAAGAAAAAGAAAATGAATTGTCTTAGCGTGCTTTGTGTTCCTACAACAAAATACCATAAACTGGACACTTTATTTTTTTTAAAAAGGAGGTTTGTTTAGCTCACAGTCTTGGAGCCCCAAGCCTAGGATCTGCCCCAACAGAAGCAGGGGCCGTGTGCACCAGTGACCTGCGGGGGGGGGGGCAGCTCTCCTTACAGAGACCCCACTGCGCCGTGCGGGGAGAGCAGAAGCTTCCAGCCCTGGGCCTCTGGGGCCCAGCAGGTCACCCCCAGCCCTGTGTGGCTCTGATGCAGCTCCCCGGATGCCCTCAGCTGAGTGCAGACACCCGACGAGGGCCTGAGACGCTGCATCTCCAGCCGGGCCTGGGAGACGCCACACCGGAGCCCTGGAGACCCAGCCCAGCTCAGACTGTGTCCCTGCAGCTCGGGAACCTGCTGTCTGCTTGGCGGGAGGTGGTGGCCGAGCCCTTCCAGGCCCTCCTTCTGCTGAAGGGAACTGTTTTTCCCCAGCGTGGCTGCGTAATGTGAGCCAAAGATGGTAGAGTGACTGAGAAGAGATAAAAGATTTCAAGGAACTAAAATCTCAAATCACAAGAAAGAAGGAGAGAACAAGAGTCGCCCACACTGGAGTCTGGGGGGTGAAAGGAGTCGGTGGTGCGGAAGGAAGTTTGAGGCAGATTTTATCTTCCATTACGTTTTTCTGTTTCTCTTTTTCATTCATTCCCACATTATTTTGGGAGTGAAGCGAGGCCTCGGTGCTGAGCTACATCCCCACCCGTGTTAAATTTTGAGACTGGGTCTCGCTAAGTCACTAAGTTACTTAGGCTGGACTCAAACTTGTGATTCTCCTGCCTCTGCCTCCCAGGTGCTGGGATCCCAGGCAGGCACCACCAAACACAGCCTGACTTTTCTTGCTTGCTTTTATTTTTTTCAGGAACCACCCCATCCCTTTGGACAGTCAGTGCACCGTTCTACATTCACCAACAATGTAAGAGGGTTCCAGTTTGTCCAGGTTGCCCAACACTTGCTACGCTCTGTTTTGGTTTGGTTGGTAATAGCTACTGTACTATCTGTAAACTAGTGTGTCCTGGTTTTGACTTGCATGCTCCTAATGATTAGTTATATGTTTACTGTTTTTTAATGTGTGTGTTTTTTTTTTTTTTTTTTGGTACCGGAGATCGAACTCACCACCTTGTGCCTGCCAGGCAGCGCTTATACCGCTGAGCTAAATCTCTGGCCTGTTTTTTAATGTGTTTATTGGCCATTTGCATATCTTCTTTTAAGAAGCAACTATCTGAGTTCTTTGCTTTTTTTTTTTTTTTTTTCTTTTTCAGACAGGGCCTCACTATGCGGCTCAGGCTGGACTTGAGCTCACTTTGTAGCCCAGGCTGGCCTCAAACTCACAAGGATCCTGCTGCCTCAGTCTCCCCAGTGTTGGCATGTGCCACCACGCCCAGCCTTTTTGTCTTTTTGAGGCAGCGTTTCACCATGTAGTTTGGGCTGGCTCTGAGCTCACTTTGTAGCCCAGCCTGGCCTCAAGCCCACAGTGATCCTCCTGTCTCAGCCTCCTGAGTTCTGGGATAACAGGCGTGTTGGTTTCTTGCTCTTGGGTCATAGGAGTTATTCATATGTTCTGAATATGACCCCTTATCCACTGTGGGTAAGTGGATTTAGAGAAAGAGAAACAGACTTCTCTTCCGTAACCCTCCACCTGCCAGCCACCTTCACAGTCAAAAACGGAGAGGAAAGCGATGTGACCAGGGGTGTGGAGAAGAAAGGCAGGGTTACTCCTGCGACCGAAAGGGAAGTATTATGTTTACCGGGACCCTTGACCCTCTCGGATAACCTGGAGTGAAGGGTGCTTGCTATGTAGCCCAGTGTGCTGGTGCACGCACGCCTCTGATCCCAGCACTCAGAGGGCTGAGGCGGGAGGACTGCTGCAAGTTCGAGGCCAGCCTGGGCCCCACAGTGACTTCAGATCCAGCCTGGACTATGTAGCGAGGCCTGTCTCAAACACCAAAACTAAACAGATTGCTTCTTATTTGGGCTGGATACTAACTCAGCACCAGCCATCTGACCTACCGGAGTGTGGCGGAGGAGGGGAGGTTAGCATTTGAGGTCCTGATTCTGTGCCCCTCCTGCCGACACCGACACTGACACCGACACCGGGAGCTTTGTCCTCGTGGGGCTCCAGGTGGAGCAGGGCCTGGGCACAGAGGCTCCTTAGAAGTGGGGGGTTAACAGCGGGGTGTAGGAGGATGGTGGCAGCAGGTGAGGCTGGAAAGGTGGAGGTGGAGCTGGCATCAAGGCCTGGAGCAGAGCTGGCAGGGCCAACCGGATGCAGGGTGGCTGGGGCGATGGGGTGCCAGGGGACCCCGTGACCTGCAGAGCCCACGCTGGGGCCGAGGGGCAGCGACTCAGCTCCGGCTGCTGGTCCTTTGTGAGAGCCTCGGTACCACGCTGTGCGGCAGGTCTTCCCACGTTCTTTTCCTCTCTTTCTCTTTTGAGTTTCAGCAACTGGACAGAGGGAGCACTGAGCTCTGGGCCGCCCTTTTGCAATGAGAGGGAGGCCAGGTTCATGCTCAGTTGCCCTGGTGATTCTCCTGCCTCAGCCTCCCGAGTGGCTGCTGTTACAGGTGTGCGACACCTTCCCTTATTATCATCTTTCTAAAAGAAGACAGAAATCGGGTTCCATAGGACAGTTCCAGATTTTCAAAACATGTTGGCCAGACCAAAGTGGTTTTGAAGCAGATGTGACCCACAAGCTGCCAGTCTTGCCATCAGGACAGATCGGAAAGTGGAAGTGAAGGCTTTTGAATAAAGAACGGGAAAGGGAAGTTTGTATGGGGAGGGTAATTGGACTGGTTTGCGATCCAGCACTCAGAAAAGGTCAGGTTTAATCAGCATTTGGAAGCAGTCGGTGTTGGCATTCTTTCAGTGCACCCCCCCCCAACGTCGCTCCTAAGGCTGGATAATCACTAAAACCAAGGGACAGGAAGCTGTGGCAAAAGCTCTAATTTTTTATGCAGCCTAATTTTACCCATGATTATTTTAGAGACGGATTCGAGAAGCTTCCGCAATCCTCATCTACCTCCACCGTTGAGTTCATCAAAGATTAAAATGTAAAACATAAGCATCAAAGCCGGGCATGGTGGTAGATGCCTGTACTCCCAGCACTCTGGGAGGCTGAGGCAGGAGGGTGAAGCCCTGTGCAAAGGCCCTGGGTTCAATTCTCAGTACCACAACAGCAAGACACTCACCATGTGTCATGGGCCTCAGCTCTTTGGAGCAGCGGATGGGAAACTCAGACCAAAGCCTCTCTGCAAAAGTCCCAGGCTCCGCTTCCCAGCAGAGGAGCGGGACGGGGTGGGGGTGGGGGACCCGCTCCCCAGGAGGCAGACGTGGCATGTGGGCTGCAGGTCACCTGGGCCCGCAGAGGGTGCAGAGCACGGAGGCGAAGTGGAGGGTGGGGCAGGGGAGTGACCCCTTCAAAGAACGTTTCTTTCTTTCTTTTTTTTTTGAGACAGGGTCTCACTGTGTAGTTCAGGCTGGCCTCAAACTCGCAGTGATCCTCCTGCCTCAGCCTCCCACATGCTGTCAAACAGGGTTTTTTTTTTAACACTCAACAGATGTCCCTCTTCGAGCAGCTTTTCCCTGCAGACCTCCCAATTTCTTTTTCATTTCTTTCTGTCTTTCTTTCTTCTTCTTCTTTTTTTAAAATTAATTTCCAAGTCCCTCTCTGACTTGGATTCCTCATCTGAGCGAGCACCCAGTTTCAAGTGCTGTGCTTTGGCCCTCCCCTCTCTGGCACTGCGGAGCGCCCAGCGGGATGGAGAGAGGTCAGGGCAGTCAGGCAGAGGTTAGGGGAGGAAAGTGACTCCAGGAAATGTTTGTATTTCTCCACCAGCGGGAGGACAAACAAGCTTTTTCCCTGCCTCTGGGCAGCTCTGCGCACTCTCCAGGCGAGCGGCTTGGAGAGGAAGAGAGAGGCTACAATCATCCAGGTCTGGACTCAGCTGCTCTCCGGCTGCGCCCCAGACTCCTCAGGGCCTGGGCCCCGTTCCCAGGAACGCGCACTTAGCGGAAAGCGTGTGCCTCTTGGAAGCGGGCTGGGCCCCAGGCTGTGGCTCTCACAGCCCAGACAGCTTGTGGCCAGGCTCTGGAGAAAGGACCTTGCCATCGGGCTTCCATTTCCAGGCTGAAGTTTCTCTTGCGGGTGCGGTGGCCGCACCCAGGGAGCCGAAGCCAGGCACGCAGCAGCCGGCCGGGTGGGGCACCCAGAGAGGCATCGGCGCTTTGCGGGTGCCCCAGGGGGCCGCCCCGCCATGGATGTGGACAACGGGTCCTGCTGCCGCATCGAGGGGGCCCCCGTGTCCAAGGCGATGCCGCCGCTGCTCGTCCTGGCCTTCGTGCTGGGTGCGCTGGGCAACGGCGTGGCCGTGCGGCTTCTACTTCCACACGTGCGCCTGGAAGCCCAGCACCGTGTACCTCCTCGGCCTGGCCGCGGCCCACTTCCTCCCCGTGGTCTGCCCGCCCTTCGGGACGGACTGCTGCCGCGGCCGCCGGCACTGGGGCTTCGCCGACGTCCCTGCCGGCTGGTGCGCTCCATGCTGGCCACGAACCGGCCGGGAGCATCGTGTTCCTGACGGCGGGGGCCGTGGACAGGCACTTCGAGGTCGGCCACCCGCGCCACGCGCTCAGCGCCATCTCCACCCGCACGGCGGCCGGTGCCGTCTGCCTGCTCTGGACCTTGGTCATCCTGGGGACCCGGTACCGCCTGCTGGAAAGTCACCTGTGCGCGCAGGACCAGGGCATCTCCTGCGAGAGCTTTATCATGGAGTCGGCCGACGGCCGCACGACGTCATGTTCCAGCTGGAGTTCTTCCTGCCCCTGGGCGTCATCCTCTTCCGCTCCTGCAGAGTCGTGGGGAGCCTGAAGCGGCGGCGGCTGGCCCACCGGGCGCGGACCGGAGGGCCACCCGCTTCATCGTCGTGGTGACCGCTGTGTTCGCCACCTGCTAGCTGCCCAGCGCGCTGGCCCGGCCCTGCTCCCCGTGGACGGTGCCCTCCAGGGCCTGCGACTCGTCCGTGCACGTGGCCCTGCGCGTCACCCTCAGCTTCACCTACCTCAGCAGCGCGCTGGACCCCCTCGTCTACTACCTGGCGAGCCCCTCCTTCCCCAGATTCTACACCACGCTCAAAGCCCGTGGCTGGAGCCCGCGGTGGCCGGGGCGCCCGAGGACGCGCGAGCCGCAGGAGCTGCCAGCCTCGAGCCTGTGTCCAAAGGGCTGCCTCGGCGTGGCAGGGAGTGTCCGGAGCCGGCTGGACGCCCAGCGGGCCCTGAAGGCGTGCTGAGTGGCACTGAGACGGACAGGCCGAGGGCGTCGAGGGGGCTGAGACGGGCAGCTTGGGGTGAACCCCTGCTTGTGTGCTTGTGCGTGGGGGCCTTGGAAAAGGCGGTATCCCCACCCCACCCCGCCTCCGTCGGAACCCAAAGCTCGTCCTTCTACCTTTTTGGAAGGTTCCAGGAGATGCATGAGAGTTGTCTGCACTTCAGTGCTGTGATTGCAGTGGCAAAGGACCGCGGGGAATGCGGAGACCGCCTGCCCTGGGTCCGAGGTGGTTCAGCTCCAGTGTCATTTTCAGCCGCTGGGGAAACAGTGTTGATTGCCCTGGAAAGTCACCTGCTTAACAAATTAACAAGCTTAACAGTCTCAGGGCCTTCCAGCCCGGCTTAGCCTGGGGGCAGAAACTCACAGAAGCCGTGCTTTGCTTTGCTGTCATGAGCTTTAGACTGCGTTGCCTCTGCCTAGTGACCCCATCCTCCCCAAAACCCTCCGTTCATTTCCTTGCCAATGTTTTGACTCCCAAGGGTCCCAGGGAACCCATCTTGCTTTGACCTTGGAGCCCCCACTTTTATCTGCAGATCTTTGCATTTCAAAGAAAGCACTGAAGGTTATGTTTTCCTGCCCTGGCTTCTCCAAGGCAGCGGAGAGCTTGGGAAAGAAAAAAATCCGGGCCGGCTAAGTCCAGGCTAATTGCTTTTGGCTGCTTGTTATGTAAGTGTGGACTGGAATCATTCATTCATTTTTCCAAGTATTTACTGACCAGCTTCAGACAGGAAGGTCACTAGTCGACTTTGTGTGACAGTGAAGTTTTGGGGGTGGCAGAGGGGTTCAGAGCCTTGGCCTTGAATAGTGTCCAGACCTGTTCTGTGCAAACCGCAGGATTCCCCCTCTTTGGGGGACCCCTTCTGCATTCACATTTCCCAAATCTGCTCTGGAGCTATCAAAACTAGACGGTTCCATGCAGTGCCAGGCTGCCCGGCCCTGAATTAAGGGGAAATGTTCCCGCTAAGCCTGGCTCCGTTCTCCAAGTGCAAAGTGGTGAAAGTCGCACGCTACTCCTGGACTTATGCTTCTCGGATCCCGGGTTCCCTCTCCACACGCCGACCTTGCCGACCTCTCATTCTTTAGCCAGGAAGCAGCCCCTCGGCTGTCTCCTCCTTTCCTTCTGCAGAGGTGCAGCACAGCCTGCCGAGGAAAAGCGTGGCCCGAGGCAGCTTGGGTCCGTCCGAATCTGAACCCCAGCTCAGCCACTTGCTGTGCACGTGATCATGGGGAGATTTTACCGAGCCACTTTCAGCTTCCCCCTGTCAGACAGGAGTAACGGTGATACTGACCTCCCAGATTCGATGCATGCACAGCCCTGAAGGATGCAGGACTTTGTTTACCATTACGTCCTTGGTGCCTAGAAAAATACCTGTGTGTCCCGGGTGCTCGGTAAAGACCTGCTGGGGGAATGCGGGGAGAGGCATGTGGGAAACTGAAACTGTGTCTGGAAGTCAGTGGTCAGGTTGTGACTTGTTGCATTCATACGTTTTTACACATAGAGAAACTGAGGCACAGGCGGGTGCAGTGCTGCTCGGGAGGCCGAGT
This sequence comes from Dolichotis patagonum, assembly GCA_004027295.1. Lineage (NCBI taxonomy): Eukaryota > Metazoa > Chordata > Mammalia > Rodentia > Caviidae > Dolichotis > Dolichotis patagonum. The sequence continues at coordinate 36,935 of PVJX010012388.1, forward strand.
CAGGAGGATCACAGAGTCCAAGGCCAGTCTGGGCTACATAGTGAGAGCTCGTCTCAGAAAAACCCACACAAAAGAAAAATTAAAACAAACAGAAACAAACACACGCACGCTGAGGCGCAGAAGTGATTTCCCTTGTGGCTCAGAGCCCCTAAGTAGCTGCTTGATTATTGCGACCTGAACCCCCCTGTTCCCCACTCCCGGAGCAGGGTGGGGGAGCCTAGGGTTATGTGAGCATCTGCAGCCCGCGTGTCCTCCTGATAGGAATCTGCGCTTCTGCTTTTAGCCTGTTCTTCCTTGGATTGCCTCCTCGCATGCTCCTCGGTTGCTTCATCTTAATAAACCGGGTTTTAGGGCTGGGGATTTAGCTCAGTGGCTTAAGCGCCTGCCTGGCAATCTCGAGGTCGTGAGTTCAATCCCTGGTACCAAAAAAAAAAAAAAAAAAAAAAAAAAAAAACCCGGGTTTTGAAAGAAAGCCTGTGTCCTGTGTGTGCCTCTGGCTCACGAGACTCCCGCGACCGTGGCCTCCCTGGCAAACACAGCTCTTGCGGTGCGAAGCGCGAAGCGGGCAGACACGTGGACAGAGCAGGGAGGACAAATCCAGAGGAAGGGAAAGCAAAGCTTCCAGCGGGGTCTGCATTCTCAGTCCGCTTCCCTTTTTCAGTTCGCAGAATGTGACACAGATCTCTCCTACCGAGAAGGATTCTCGGTACTCAGGAAGAGGTGCGCAGCGTAGGTTGCAAAGCTCCTGGACCCGGACAGGGCCTGGGTTAGTGGGAGTCGCCTCGCTCCATCCCAGGTCTTTTGGGGAAGTCACAGGAGAGCTGCAGGAGGAGGGAGGGCGGGCGGCCTGGAGGAGCAGCCCTTCCCATCAGGACCAAGAACAGCGATTGGCGCTGCCAGTGCTCAAAGTTTAAGTGCTCGTTTGCTCTCAGCACTTGGTTCTGGTTTTGTTTCGCTTGTTTTGTTTTGTTTTGTTTTGTTTGAGACATGGTCTCACTGTGTAGCCCAGGCTGGCCTCAAATTTGCAGGGATCCTCCTGCCTCAGCCTCCTGAGCTCTGGGATTACAGGTGTGTGCCACCAGCCCAGCAGGATGTTTTTGTCTGTTTGTTTTGTTTTGAAACCCTTTATGAATTAAAATCTAAAAGGTTAAGAAAGTGTCTGAAGTCACTTGGTGTCTGCTGTGGCAGCCCGGAGAGGGTTGGACCTCAGGGCCACAGGGTAGAGCAGTAGCCGGGGTTTACCGGGAGGCAGGGAATGAGGTTGGGACCCAGCCCTACTGTGACATAAGGTTCCAGTTTTTGTTCTGGGCGCCCTGAGCCACAGCGGGCTTCAGCGTGACTCAAAACCCTGTCACAGGAGGCAGAGAGGCCCGAGGCAAGGTGGAAAGGCTGTGACCCTCGCTAGGAAGCCACCCTGGGTTTTGAGAGGGCATCTCGGAGCATGGGTCAAGCACACCCAAGAAGCTGCCTCTACCTCGTGCGTGTGCTTGCGCGCAAGACAGAGAGAGACTGAGATTAAATAGGTAGGCTCCATGCGGCCTTGTCTACACCCAGCTTCCCACGGACAGAGCTTCCTGCTCAACCACCGCGCTCCCTTCCTGAGTCCACAGCCCCAGTGATCTGTGCTGTCTCACGGTGTCCTCCTGGTGGGACATGGACTGGCTCTGTGACCCGCTTTGGCCAATCGGACACGGTGGGGACAGCGAGGGCCGGGGCTTTCTGTGTCCAGGCATGAAGTGGGTGGCTTGTGGTTTCTGGGCGCCCCAAGCGGCCCCCCATACGGAATGCAGCCTGCCTCTCGGTGAGAATGTGGACAGAAGCTCGTGTCAGTGCCACTCAGAGGCCCCCTGGAAAGGCCAATTGAAAAAGCCACTTGGAGCCGGGGTGGTGGTGCACACCTGTCATCTGGGCTACTTAGAGGCTGAGACAGGAGGATCACAAGTTCAAGCCAACCAGGGCAACACAGGGAAGGCTTGTCTCAAAATAAAGATTTTTAAAAGGGCTGGGGTGAAGCCAGGCATGGTGGTTCACATCTGTAATCCCAGCACTTGGGAGGCTGAGGCAGGAGGATCGCTTCGAGTTCCAGGCAAGCCTGAGCTACAAAGTGAGTTCAAGGCCAGCCTGAACTACACAGTGGGACTGCCTCAAAAAGACAAAAAAAAAAAAAAAAAAAAAACAGGGAGGGGGGATGTAGCCTGTAACTCAGTGCAAAGGCCCTGGGGTCAGTCCCTAGTACCAAGGAAAGGAAGAAAAAAGTCACACAGAAAAGCCACACCGAGAGGCACAAGATTCTGTGAAGCAGGAGAGGAGCTGGCGCCTTGCTTGCTTTCCCAGTGACATTAGCCCAGCTGCCATTGAGGGCTACACGTAAGAGACACCCAGGTGAGCCCAGACAACCCGAAGAATCATACGCGATGATGTAGCAGTCTTGTCTGGAGCAGCTAATGTCTGAGGTGTGTTACACAGAAGTGAATAACTAAGTTAGGAATCTCAGCTTGGTCAAAGACAGGAAGTAGCTAAGTGCTTCACAGTTCTAAGGCTCCGTTTTCCAGTCTGTGAAATGGGGATGGTGTTAATAATAGCATTGCTCCCAAGGGCTTGAATGAAGATTAAATGCCGTCATGCGTGAAAACCTCTAGTGCGACGCCTGTCCTACCACACAGACAGCAGTTGATAAACGACAGCTACGCTGGGCACGTTCTAGGCAAGGTCTCCACCACCGAACTACACCTCCGGCAGCTGCTCAGCACTGAACACACGCAATGTGTGTCATGCACCTCTGGTCCCACCTACTCCGAAGGCTGAGGCAGGAGGGTCCCTTGAGCCCAGAGTTCAGAATCAACCTGGATAAGAGAGCAAAACCGTATCAAAAAACAGTTCAGTCTAGTCCTGCAGCACGCCGTCAGCCTGTCAGAGGGTAACCGAGCGTGGAGGCCAGGTTCAGTGTGAGAGTCATAGAGTTAGGTGGAGTTTCCACCAGTGGGATCACTGTCTTAGTCCTTGAAATGATTCATGAAGACAGGTTTCTGTACACCTCATACACCAGTAAGAAAAAAACAAATACATAAAAGAAGGACCAAGCAAGACGAAACCTGCCCGCTGCGTAGTGGGAAGACCGGAAATTCCATTAGCAACACCCCACTCCAGGAGGCCTGGAGCCGCGTTCTGGGAAGCTGGGGATTTGGTCTAGAATCAGACTGTGAGCCCCGGAGCAAACGCGGAGGTCACCGTGTTCCTTGGTTTCCCGAGGAGGAAGCCGACTGGCTAAGAGGCGGCCTCGCTCACAGACCAAACCCTCGCGTGGACTCTGCTGACTTTATCCACGATCGTTGTTTTAAAAACACGTACAATGGTAAGAGGGAGGAAGGTGGGTCCTTTGCAAATTCTAGCTCCCAGAATAACTACTGCATCCACGGTTCTCCGGACTCTCGGAGAACAAAGGCCCTGAGGGTCACTGTGGGGATGTTGGTGACGGGTCTACATTTATCCAGGAAGAAAGCATGGGACTCAGGAGGTAAGGGAAGGAAACCAACACCAGTAATTTCAGGAGTACAAGTGCTCAATATGACCTCCGTCCAGTGCAACCTAACAAGCCAAGCTGGACGCTCAGGAGGTAGGGTTGGCCGGGCGTGGTGGCGCACGCCTGTAATCGCAGCATTCAGGAGGCTGAGGCAGGAGGGTTGCTGCCAAGTGTGAGACCAACCTGGGCCACAAAGTGAGCTCAGGGCCAGCCTGACCTTGTCTCAAAAAACAAACAAACAAACAAACAAACTAACAGGAGGCAGGGCAGTGGAGTGGTCAGGGACATGGGCCTGGGAATCAGGGCCAGATTCAAGTCCGAGCTCTGCTGATGGATGTGAGCATATTATCAGCCTCTCTGAGTTTCAGTTTCTTCATTCTGAAATCAGATCACCTGGATCAGAACCCTCGGGAAGGCTGAGGCAGGAGGATTCCTGTGAGTTCAAGATCAGCCTGGGCTACATAGTGAGTTCAAGGCTGGCTGGGAATATGTAGTGAGACACTGTCTCAAAAAATGAACACATAAACTCAGAAAAGAAAAAGAAATAAGATCAACGACAGTCCCTCCCTCACGGGCTAGAGTCACAGGGCACAATAAGGTAACATATTCATGGGTCCCACACACTGGGAGCTCTGTAGGTGCTATAATCATCATCACCCTGCCCTTCCTTAGTTCCCTTGGTGATGGGACTCTATTAGGACCTCGGACTCTACTGTGAAGGGTCTATACACCCGTATTACTGACTGTAGGCATACAACTTAGGAACACATTTCCAATTTCTAACTCAAAGTACAACAACATAATTAGAAATCTCATGCATGTAATGACGGCTACTTGGGAGGCTGAGGCAGGAGGATCACGAGTTTAAGGCCAACCTGGGCTAAATATAAACTTCAAGGCCAGACTGGACTGCATAACAAGACCCAATCTTAAAAAATGAATAAAAAGAAAATAAAAACTTCCTGAGTATGAATTATTAAACTATAGGAATGTTCTATAGGATGACTTCAAATTACACTAGAAAAAAATCCAAGCACTGGTATCTTCCTGCATAGGAGAGCTCTCAGGTCCCGCAGCTCTAAATTTAGTTTTGCAAAAACGGGGGCACTGGGACTGGGGATTTAACTCAGCGGCACAAGTGCCCACCTGACAAGTACAAGGTCATGAGTTTGATCCCCAGTACCCCCCAAAATTATTTAAAAATGGGGGCATTAAAAAATATGAAGTGCTGTGCTTGCTTTGCCAGCACTTACACTAAAAAACAAAAAAATCATGTGGCCCCCAGTGAATGTAATCACCATATACTGCAAATATGAACTAAGAAAAAGAAAATTTTGTGTGTGGGGGGTTTGCTTTTTTTTTTTTTTTTTTTGGAGACAAGGTCCCACTATGCAGTCCACACTGGCCTTGAACTCACTAGTTATGCTAGGCTGGCCTTGAACTCTCAGTAGTCTTCCTGCCTCAGCCTCCCAAGGGCTGGGACCACAGGTGTGCACCACCACGCCTGGCTCTCATTTGTTTTTTGAGGGTCTTGCTGTGTAGCCCAGGCTGGCCTTGAACTCACCTGCCCAGCGCTGGAGGACGAGGTGCGTGCCACCACACCTGGCATCCGGCTCCCCAGCCCAGCATTCTTGTCTAACTAGAGACGATTGCAGAGTTCAGTGCAGAGAAGCAACCCACGTTTGCACAGAGAGGTGGGTGAGGAAAAGGGCTCGGGTTCAACACATCTGTCCTCCTAACACGCTCGGCCTCTCCCAGAGCAGTTGCACGCACGCCGTCCTTCTCTTACGTCAGACGCACACTGATGTTCCGTGCTTAGAGTCTCTGGAATACCGTGCCACTGAGCACCGCTAGCATTGCCAAGGAGGACTTGTTAGTTATGTCACTCAAGCGAGTGACTCGGAGCTCAGTCCTCCAACGCTAATACACACTCGGGCAGGAGCACACGCCTGGCCTTCCCCGAGGGATGTCCCCCAGAGTGTAGCGGTTCACACACGGCCTTCGGCCTGCCTAAACCCATCCTTTGCACTTAGAGAAATCGGTGAGTTCCTGTCTGCACAGGGGACTTTATTGCTTGTTTATGCAAACAGCAGGTTGCATAAGAGCCTTGCTAGCTTTTTTTTTTTGCAAGTGATTTCGTAGTTTCCTGGTAACCATTCAGTCATCTATTTCAACACCCCAATGACATAAAGTCGAGGGCCAGACCACACGCTCGCCACACTGCCAGCCTCTCCCAGAGCACTCGCAGGCACTGGGCCCCAGTGCGGCCCGGCCAGGCTCACCCATGGGTGCCCAGGGTTACCTGGTGGAAATCCGCGGGAAGAACTGCTGTATCTTCCCAGCAGAAGCCATCGCCCAGGTGCTGCCGCCCGTGCTGGTGCTGGAGTTCGTGTTTGGGCTCCTGGGCAATGGCCTGGCCCTGTGGATTTTCTGCTTCCATCTCAAATCCTGGAAATCAAGCCGGATTTTCCTGTTTAACCTGGCCGTGGCCGACTTTCTCCTCATCATCTGTCTGCCCTTCCTGACGGACAACTACGTGAAGAAGTGGGACTGGAGGTTCGGGGACCCGGCTTGCCGGCTGATGCTCTTCATGCTGGCCATGAACCGGCAGGGCAGCATCATCTTCCTCACGGTGGTGGCCGTGGACAGGTACCTCCGGGTGGTGCACCCCCACCACGCGCTGAACAAGATGTCCAACCGCACGGCGGCCGTGGTCTCCTGCCTCCTGTGGGTCCTCACCATCGCCCTCACCATTCACCTCCTGTACAGCCCGATGCAGGTGCCCTACCTCGGTTTCCACCTGTGCAGCAGCTTCAGCATCTGCGACTCCTTCCGGTGGCACGACGCCATGTTCCTCCTGGAGTTCCTCCTGCCCCTGGCCATCATCCTCTTCTGCTCGGCCAGCATCATCTGGAGCCTGCGGCAGAGACAGATGGACAGGCACGCCAAGATCAGGCGGGCCATCAACTTCATCCTGGTGGTGGCTGTCGTCTTCGTCATCTGCTTCCTGCCCAGCGTGGCCGTGCGGATCCGCATCTTCTGGCTGCTGCGCGACTGGGGCACGCGGGACTGCGCCCGGTACTACTCAGTGGACCTGGCCTTCTTCATCACGCTCAGCCTCACCTACATGAACAGCATGCTGGACCCCGTGGTCTACTACTTCTCCAGCCCGTCCTTCCCCAGCTTCTTCTCTGAGCTCGTCCACCGCTGCCTGCGGAGCACGCCCCCCGGGGAGCCCAGCACCCACCGCAGCACCAGCACGGAGCTCGCGCGGGAGCCCAGCTGCAGCAGGGGCGCCCCCGAGGCGCTGACGGCCAAGCCCAGCGAGCCCCGGAGGCCCTCGTGTCTGGCTCCCAGCTCCCGGTGAGTGGCCGGGCTACAGAGGGAGACCATCAGCAGGAACCAGGCCCTCTGCAGAAGCACACGGCAACCTCCTGGGCTGGGCCTGCGGTTTCTGGAGCCTTCCAGATTCGGCCCAGCAGGTTCAGACGGTGTGGCAGGGCGAGCGGCTCGGTTACACACCGCGACCGCTGAGATCTCCGAGGAGCGGGCAGAGCCAGGTTTCCAGAAACTGAAACTGCCGCTTCGACTCCGCTGCCTGCAGCCCGCGAGGGTGACCAAGTGTCCACGCCGGTGTCTCGCCGTCGGAGCCGCCGTCCCTCCCTTCGGCGCCTGGGCTGCGTGGCTCCTTCCTTCCCCTGCCTGAGGCTCGGACGGGCCAGAGCTCCCAAGGCGATCTGAAGCCTGTCTGTGCCGCTTGGGGACACGGAGAGCCGAGAGGCTGGAGGAGAACCATGTGGCTCTGAGGGAGCCAGGAGTCACCTGGGTGCCGTGGGCGATTCACCTCCCAGCCCGGGACTGGCAGAAGTGGACGGGGCAGAGACATTTATCTGTGAGATCCGGGTGACATGTGAGGTCCCAGTGGTGGCGAGGAGGGGGTAGGCTCCATGGGGACCCAGCTGACCAGTGTTAAGGGACAGCAGTGGCCCTAGAGCTGCAGTGGGGGTCTGATGGGTCCGTCCCATGTACGCTCTCTCAGGGATGTGAGCAGTTACAGGGCTCAGAGGCCAGAGCCACCTCCTGCCTCTGCGGCCGCCAGGAGGACAGCAATGTGCCGCCCGCCCGCCCGCCCGAGGGATCCCTCCGGGGAGCCACTCCTCCCGGGTCACTTGCTTGTGGTTTTTTTTTTGTTGTTGTTCTTATACCAAATCTACTCTTTCAATAAATTTTGATAGCAGACGCAGTGCAGCGCTGTGCGGGTCTGGGTCAGGGTTCGCAGTCTGCATGTCTTAAGCCGAGACCTTTATGGGCTGTCAACTCTGTCCTGGTGGGAGAATTCTGTGCCCGGCAAAATGAGGAAAGGACACAGACGCCGAGTTAGGTCATGAGGCAGAAAGTAAAAATCACACCCGTGTCGGGACGGGGAGGGCCGAGGAATATAAAGAGGAGGAATTTAATCGGCAAGGCGGGACAGGTAGGGCCGCCAGGACAACCCGCGTTTTATTTAGAGCCCAGCGAGCCAGCTGTGTTAAAAGAGGAATCAGACCCGAGTAGGGTCCTTCCGCAGGAGGAGGAAGAGTTTCCTCCGGGTGGTTTTGGTTCCCGGTTCCGAGAGGGAAAGGAGATATTCTGGTTTCTGTTACACTTTCATTTCCATCCTCTGTCGCACCTTGATTCCCAGCAAGCCGAGGCTCGTGCTGCCTCCCAGGACGTGACAGAGTCTGAGGCCCTTGGCCTCCAGGCCTGTGTGGGGAGAAAGGAAATTTCTCCAGCGTTTCTGGGGAGTTGGTGACTCTGGATTCCACGCGGCTTCCAAGGAGCTGGGTCCCCTCCTCGCGGAAGGGACGGAGATGAGCTCGGAGGGCAGGGATTTCCCCAGCCTGGGACGCTGAGTGGGCCGGGAGCCCACGGGCAAACCCGGACTCTTGCAAGGGGAGGGTGAGGGCGGGATGCAGAACTCAGCGGCTGCCCTCGCCCGCGCTGGCGTTTTGCCAGGCACTTGGCACTGCTCCAGTGGCCGGGCAGGGCAGGGCCGGGACAGCCGAGTCCTCTCTTCTCCTGCACATCACTCCCGGCTCGCCAGGCACTGGGTACAGGTGGAGGGGACAAGCCCAGGAAGCGTGGTCCAGGCGGGGCCTGTGGAGGGGAGGATGAGGTCCGTGTGCATGTGAGTTTGCACTGGCCGCCTCAGCTGAGTATGACAACACAGTGGAAATGAAGTCTCTTGTGTTCAGAGGGCCACGAGTCTGAAACCAAAGTGTTGGAAGGCTTGGTTCCTCTAAAGTTGTTGTTTTGTTTTTGGTCTTTTTGAAATAGAGTCTGACTATGCAGTTCAGGCTGGACTCAACTCACTGTGTAGCCCAGGCTGGTCTTGAACTTGCAAGGATCCTCCTGCCTCAGCCTCCTGAGTGCTGGGATTACAGGTGTGCACCACCATGCCTGTTTTTTTTTTTTTTTTTTTTTTAATCCAGTACTGGGGATTGAACGAAGGGCTTTTGCACTGGGCTGCACCCTGAAACTTTTATACTTCTTATACTTTATTTCATTTTATTACTTTGAGACAGGGTCTTGCTGTGTGGTTCAGGCTGACCTTGTACCCATCAGGTAGCCCAGGTTGGCCTCAGACTCACAATCACTCTCCTGCCTCAGCCGAGAGATGGGGTGAGGGTGTGCACCACCACACCTAGCTTTCTGAATCTGTCCCACACCTCATCCGAGGAGTCTGCCATCGCCAGCGACCTCTGGGATTTCTTGGCCCAGGGACACGTCACTCCCTCCTCCACCTGCATCCTCACTTAGCCTCCTCTTCTCCTGCTTCTGTCCCCTCTTCTGTCTCTAAAGACACTTGTCACTGGATTTAGGGTCCTTTACCCCAGGATGACTGCATCTTAGCTACAAAGACCCTAACCCTCAATAACACTGCACTCTGAGTTAGGGGGTGAACATACATTGTGGGGACTGCAACTCAACGTTCCGCATAAGGGATAAGGGGAGGCCATGTGGCCGGCACACAGTGTGGGGCTGGCACAGTGAGGTAAAAACCCGGTGGCATGAAAAGAAGGAAAGACCTGAAAAACAGATCACATTACATTAAACAGAGAAGAGTTCCAAAACACAGCAGGAGCTCAACTCTTAAATGCACACATCCTACGGGTGTGGTACACACCCATAATCCTGGCATTTGGGAGGCTGAGGCAGGAGGATTGTCATGAGTTCAAAACCAGCCAGCCTGAGTTAAATAGCAAGTTCAAGGCCAGCCTGCACTATGTAGTGAGACCCTGTCTCAAAGCACACGCACACACACATCTGAGCTAGGCATGGTGGCATATACCTGTGCTCCCAGCACTCAGGAGGCTGAGGCAGGAAGATTTTCATGGGTTCAAGGCCAGCCTGGGGTCCATAGTGAGTTCAAGGCCAGCTTCAACTACATTCTGAGACCTTGTCTCTAAATAAGAAATCACAAATAAATGTGCACATATGTGTACAATGTATGCATGAAACAAGACACTATCAGACAAACACCAGAGGCTCAGCACGGATTATGCCTGGCGAGGGGCTGCAGGTGATTTCCATTTTCTTTCCAGCTTTTTTTCCTTTTCTAAATCGTCAGTGATGAGTGTATATCACTATTATAATTATTAGTAAAGATGGGCTGCTGGGAAGAAATAGCACATTAACTATCATCAGCATTCGATAGTTCTTAAGAGTTGTTCCTGTCCGACGACCATTAAGATAGGACCAGGGCTGGGCTGGAGCTCAGAGGAAGAGCGCTTACCCAGCATGCACCAGGCCCAGGTTCCATCTCCAGCACCATGAATGAATGAATGAATGAGTGAATGAATGTGCAAACAAGGCCATACTGGACTAAGCTAGTGGTGTGTTCACTTGGTCTCAAACTATGTGAGCAGGGGAGAGATAGCAAGAAAGAGAGAGAGAGAGAGAGACAGACAGACAGACAGACGGACAGACGGACAGACTGAGCAAAGCCATCCTTTCCAGCCATGGCCCTTCATCCCTGTGAACCGGGATCAGGATCCTATCAGGCAGGAAGGACAGCGGCCCCACTGTGGTGGGTTAACTAATGGTCAGCTCGTAACGCACGGCTGAGCAGTCAGCGCAGTGCTGGGCGCGGAGGGCCCACCTGAGGGCTGTTTCCAGCAGCATGAAAGCGACGCTGGAGGAGATGCTGTGTGCTATTGATTCTCCCGGAGAAGCTTGGCATGCTGGCTTCCTGATATCAACTTGGTTGTTGTCATTCTTGGAGGACCGTGGGACCTCACTGTCACTGAGGACGGCTGTGTTTCTTTTCAGGGGCGCTCTGGTCCTTACCTTGAGCGTTGCTTCCTTGCTCCAGTGCAGCTCCCGCACCCCGCTGATGCAGACTTCCCAGCTTCCACCAGCAACCTTGGGGCTTCCGCAGCGCAGGTCCTTGGTACAGATTTGCATGAGGCATTGTCGTGGGCTCTGGGCCTCCAGCTGGGCTCACACAGGACATTGCTCTGGGATCCAGGAGCTCAGCTGGATTCCTTGGGTCTCCGGTGTGTGGACAGGTCTCCCGCACTCTTTTCGTATTTGACTTTTTGGGTGAATATTATAAAATAATCCTGTAAACTTGTGTCTTGCATTTAACCTTTTCCCTTTCAAACCCTGACTACAACATCCATAGTGGGGCAGGCTGAGCCAGGGAGCTCACAGAAATGTGTGCCGGGTGCCCTGCGGCTGATGGGGCCTCCCCAGGCGCCAGGCAAGGCGGGTGGCCCTGCACAGGCTCTGTGTGGACGCGGCTTTGGTTGGACCCTAAAAGGTGCGCAGCTCCCTAGGGGTGGGGATCATGCTGCCGGCATAGCAGCCTAAGCCCCTTAGAGCCCCAGGCGAAGAGCTCCTGCGGGTCTCCTGCTCAAACCCCTGCCTACAGGCAGGAGCTCTACCTCCCGCCTTCATAGCTTTTAGATAAATTCACTCCCCGCCACCTGCCTTTCTACTGACCTACATCCCGGCCCCTTTTCTTTCTTTCTTCTCCAATCAGACTTTAGTGGTACATTTTCACATGTTTGTCATTGGGTCACCATCAGCGGGTCACATGCTCCATGCTGTGGGAGAAAAGGGGGGTCCTGGAAAGACAGCTCAGTGCAGACTGTGTGCTGAGTGCCAGGCAGACGGGCTCCCCAAATCCTTTCAATAGTACACCAGGCCGGGCGTGGTGTCCCACACCTGTCATCCCAGCACTCGGGAGGCTGAGGCACGAGGACCATTGCGAATAGCCTGGGCTATAAAGTGAGGTCAAGGCCAGTCTGAGCTGCATAGTGAGACCCTGCCTCAGAAAGACGTAAGTGTTAGATCCCCGTCTGAGAGACAGCACAGTCCTCACGGCAACAGTCCAAAAGCTGCGCCCTGATAGTGCACACCTCCTCCTTCCCACAAGCCCCTATGGCTTCTCCCTCCCAAAAGTCTGCCAAAGCTCAGGCATGTAAAGGTTTATAATCCCCTGCGCTCTCACAAAATAAATCAGCTCACAGCAGCCCCAGAGCCCGTCCCCCGTCAGAGCCTGTATCATGCAGAACCTGCCCTTTGTCTGCAGGGAGCAGCCACAGCCTTTCCCGTGGGGACCCCCTCCGTGCCCTCCCACTTATTAAACTCTTCTTATCTACCGGCCTCCTCCCTTTAATATTCTGCGCTGCTCTAGATTGAGTACAATCACTCAATCAACAAGGCCAGGCAGCGCTAGGCAAGTGCTCCATTCCGGTTCCCTGTGAACGTTCCTCAAGGGATTCAAGTGTGGCGTTGAAGTCGCCCCAGTGTCTCAGAGAGTGACTGTGTTTGCACACCAGCCTTCACGGAGGAGACTGAGTTAGATGCGGTCACTAGTGCAGGTTCATTCCTGATCCCAAGGACCAGTGTCCCGGTAAGAAGAGATCTGGAGGGAAGTACTGTGGACACAAGAAGACAGGGACAGAGGCCTCCGGAGACACCACCCTGTGGCCCACACCTGTCAGCCCAGCCCTCTGGGAGGCTGGGGCAGGAGGATTCCAGTCAAAGCCCAGCCCAGCAACTTCGTGAGTCCCAGTCTCAAAATAAGACTGAATGGGCTGGGAATGGCGCTCAGGGTGAAGGCCCTGGGTTCCACGAAAACAAAATGAAAACAACCCTGCCTGTGCCTTGTTCTCAGACTTTCAGACTCTAGGAAACTGAGAAAATAGGAGTCTGTCGTTGAAGCCAACAGGCCATATGCTTTGTGAGGTGGCCTTAGCGACCAGGGCAGTGTGGATCCACCCGATCCAACCACCGATCAATTGAGGCCGGGCAGGAGTGCTGTGTAAATTTGTTTAAAACCACTTATCACCTCGGGAGGCAAACAATCTGACCTGGCAGGGAGGTGCCGGGCACTCTAGAAAGAGCAGGGTGACATTTGGAGCAGCTCGACCTTCTCTGGGCAAACACCACAGCGGCCACCGCCACTGCCTTGGTCGCCCTCCCTGTACCCGAGAAGCGATACGGGGTCCTAAACTTCAGCACCAGTTGCCTCCTCAGAAAACTGAACCAGAGAGGAAAAAAATTGCCGCACTTTCTGGCTCCCACAGAAGCAAAGCGTAGCAATTTTATTTTTTATACTTAATGTAACTTTTATAAGTGTGCCGTTTTATTTTTAATTTTAAGACGTTTTTGTTAGTGCGTGTTTGTAGTATATTCCTCCTGGGACTCGGTGCACCAACAAAAGACAACTCTCTCTCCCTCTCTTTTTCTGGTTTTTGAGGCAGACTCTCACTGTGTAGTCCAGAATGGCCTTAAACCCTAAGGGGATCCTCCTGCTTCAGCCAGAGTCCTGGGATTATAGTTCACAACCTCTCAGGTAGTTTTGTCAAGTGTGGTGGCACATGCCTGTAATCACACCATGCCCAGCTTTTTTAACAGTGTTGCTATGTTACCATGGCCGGTCCCAAACTCCTGGTTTAAGTGATCCTCCTACCTCAGCCTCCCAAGTAGCTGGGACTGTGGGCATGTACTGCGGTCACAGGTGTCTGCCACCACACCTAGTAAAACTACTCAAGAGACTGGCCCAGTTACAAATGTACCTGA
>PVJX010012389.1:0-50641 GCA_004027295.1 Dolichotis patagonum
TTCTCCATAGCTTTCCCTATTTGCATATTTATTTCATTTGATATCATTTCAGACATTTCAGGTGTATGGCTTCTTTTTTCTTCTATGTACACAGCTTCTAAGCTTTCTTGGGGATGGCTAGGGCTTTGAGCCTGCCTTTTGGTCTTTCCTTTTGTCATTTTTCTATATTTCCTTGCTTTGAGTGGTGTTCCAAAGCTTTGTCTGCATGTGTGACGAATTACCTCTTGCACCCTCAGTTCCTGGAGGGGCAGTGGCTCCCCCACAGACTCTTGGCTTCCTCACAGGGTCCTAACTCCCCTCTGTGGGCTCCTGGCTCCCTAAGTTGTAAGGCAGATGCTGGGTGTGGTCAACCCGGAGCCTGTGGAATCTCAGGCAGGCCAGGCCACCGTGCTTTGTCCCAGGCAGGTCTCCAGGAGGTTCCCTGTGAGTGAAGGGTTGGCCTACATGTCCCAAAGTGTCAGGCCAATATGCTGGTTTCTGCAAAGTTACTGGTCCCAAACAGACCTGGCCAAGATGCCAGTCTCCACAGTATTCCCAATCCCAATAAGCCCAGACCTCTCTGCGGGTCTGGGAGGTTCCCAGTCCCAAAGAGTCAGGCCCCAATGCGGGTCTCTGGGAGATTTCCTGGGGGTGAAGGGTGGGGCTACAGGCCCAGACAGACCTGGCCCAGATGCCGGTCTCAGGGCAGTTCCCTGCAGATGAAGGGCGGGCCTACCAGTCCCAAACAGTCACGACAAGATGCTGGTCTGCACAGACTTTCAATCCAAACAGCCTGGCCACACTGCAGGTCCCGGTGGTTTGGGTCCCACAGAATCAGGCCATGATCTATATGGGAAAAATATTCTTAGACTACAAATATTCTTAGACTATAAAATAGATTGCATTGTCTAATACTGAAAAAGGCTTACATCTCATTCTTTAGGACCATGTCTCTAATGGTTATCAGGCTGAGACAGATGGCTCTTCATTGCTCCTTGGAAAGGATCGTCTTTTGGATCTGAAGTCCACAACAGATGCTTCAGGAGCTCTTTTATTAGAAATAAAATGGAGAGTGTTCAGAAAAGGCCAATTATCTTATTAAATGAATATTAAGCCATATGAAGCAGATGTGATATTAAATATTTAGGTGGATATTTATTAGACATCTTGAAAAGGATGCATGTTAAAATCACTTTCACATGCCTTACCTAGCAGATGAAAATATTCCATAAATGTCATGTAACAACAAAGCATCACTGACTTTCCTTTTGCATTTTGTGAGATCATAATGACTAATACACATAGTCTATTATGATGCCAGTATGATAAAAATATTAGCACTTGTTCCAATAAAAATATATGTTAAAAAGAAATTATAGAAAACTGTCTAAAACTTAATAGTGCTCAAGCTTATCAAACCTTCTAGCTAAAATTGAGTGCTGAATGGATTCCCCGACGCTTCTTAAATATTTACTATTTGTTCAGGCTGTACACAAAGATATTTAAAAAGTGACCCATTTCACTTCCAGCTGTAAAACATTTATATACCTTCCCACATACACATGAAGTGTATCATATCACAAAATGATAACTTTTATCTGGGCTAGCCTCACCTATAATCCTTAACTTTAGAGGCAATCTAAATATAGAAGACAATTTCATTTCTAAATAGGTCTAAATCAGGTCTCTAGGAAAATTTTACAAATCAGGTCAATTGTAAAATTGTAAAGGCCAAGAATGAAATGTCATATGTAATCTATGCTGGCAGGTATGAGCCTATAGTCTGTATTTCCATAACTGACTGCCTAATACTGCACGGCAAAATGACCTCATTCATCATACTTTTTGACAGGGAGTTGACATTTCTTTCTATTGTGTTCTTGGTTTTATTGTGGTTCTCCTTATGTTGTAGTCTTTTAAAATTGTATCCTAAATATCATGATCTCCCAGTAAACTATTTCTTAAAATGGATTTGTTTCCATCAGAATCACCTGCTGTCTTAAGGATTTCTGTGTATCTTGAATGACTGTTATAGCTGCTCTCACCTGGCAATGAATTTTCTAGCATTCACTGTTATTCAGCACTCAATATGTAGGTGAAGGCAACACTTAATTTACTTGAATCATTTTCATATTTAAAGGATCTTATTATCCATAGTTATATGTAGGTATTTTTCACATTCAAAATGTCACACTTTCACTTCACAAGGATGAAAGTGCCATGTGCTTCTTTATATCCAATAAGATTTTTAACTTGTTCAGAAACAACCAAGCTTAAGAACCTCATTAATAGAGATGGGGGAAAGATGAGCTGAAGAAACGACTTCTTGAGAGAAAGTTGGGGGGGGGTCCACCACCTCATGTGTTCTAGAGATATGAAAATAAAATTTAGATATTTCTGATTTTTCCTAACGTTTTAAAAACATTAAAACATGTTTTAATCTAGGTTTCAAATAAATGTGCAGCATTGATAGGGCTGATGCAGAGAATGCATCCGGCCACCTATTTTGAACTATTTTTATCAAACCTGAAAATTTGATTAAGAAGTTATCAGTATAGACTGACATTGATCCCAAACGGCTATAATAGCTTCAAGCATTGTTGCCTTACCTTGCAGCAATTTAAATGAATAATAGGTTCCCAGTATAAGACTATGTAAAGAAAAATAATAAAAACCACTTCACACATTACAGCAATCTCTTTATTATGCTTATGTGTTGGTGATTTGAAATGGTTCTTGCACTAAAAATAGCAATTATAATCTTATGAAAATTTCCCCTTCTAGTGCTAAAGCTTGGATTGTTGAAGTACTTTCCTTCTCAGTTTCCTAAGTGAGATGCATGTATTTGAAAATGCAGAATTGTTTATATTGACAGAATGAATGCTCACAAGATTAGCAGTTCAAAACAAAATTCACAATACCATCCAACAGTTTAGGAAATACACATACATAGATGAAGTTTGACATCTGATTGGAGAAAGTCTCTTTATAAGGAAGAAAGTAAGTAGGCTATTGAATCCCTTTTGAATTTGGATAGAATAAGGATAAACTTTGTTCTCCCCAAGTTGGATGTATACCACATGTGTGCTTTCTGGTACATACTACTAGTCTTTCAGTTATTGATCGTTACATGTTATTCACCTTTCAGTCATGCGTCAAGAAAATATTATATAATATAAAGAGTCATTGAAATTAAAGCTCATATATGTTTATTGCAATGAGTTTAACATGGACTTTATAGCATTTGAATTGCACGATAGCAACACAGTATTCTAGTAGAATAATGTTCTAATACCTAGCAATCTACTGATCTCTCTGTATCTAACTCTTACTATCACATATGTGTGTATATGTATGTGTGCAAATATGCATATAGAAAGCAGAGTTTTTCCAGACTAGAGAACTCTAATTTAAAAGCTGTAGAACTTTTTAATTCTTCATCAATAAAATAGACAAAATAATGGTGCCATATTTCTAAGGTTGCTATGTGAACAAATGAGTTAACATATGAAAAAAACTCCATCTATTTACAATAAATGTTGGTTATTATTTTATTACTTTATTTTTTGCACCAACGATTGAACTCATGACCTTGCATTTACCAGGCCAGCACTTGAGCCACTGAGCTAAATCCCCCGACCCAAGATTATTACTTTGTTATAGCTCTTTGCTTGAAATATCCCTTGAACTTGTTTGCTAAGAAAACTAGTACAGCAAATTGATTGAATGGGCATGAGGTTTCTAATGCTGGATCTCTCATCTCTTTAGGATATGAACAACATCTCTCTGCTGTTTTTGGTTATAAAAGATATGGGAAATAACCAGAAAAATTTCTAAGGACTATTTCACTAGGTGAAGGTTTAAGGTAATGGGGAATAAATATTGTATTATCTTTATGTCCCAATACTTGGGATATTACTTGAGCAGTAGGTTTTGCTTACAAAAGGCCTGCCAAGTCATAATCATGCTCTGGAAATGGGGGATATGGGTATTCATCTGAAATCATAACTTCAGCAAGGAATTGCTGAGAAGTCAACTTTTGTCACTGCCTACTTAGGACAAGCAGTCACCCAGGCACAAGCTCATAGCCCATAAGGCATTTTGTTTGATAGCTCATCTTTGCTTAGTCTTGGCTGTACAATAGGATGCCACTCATACTCTATCCTCCATTATGATTTACTACCATTATGTTGTGCCTGGGTTACAAGCATGGACTTGAGGAAACAGAGATGGCTGTCAACAACATCCTTCCTTCCTACATAATTTTTACTGGATTTCCAGAAAGTCACATAGTAATAGGCAACTACTTTATTACTGTTTTCTTTTTTAAAAAAAAATTGGCCATCCTATTAGCTCTCCTGACATTGGAACACAACACCTGGTAACCAACACTTAAAGAGGAAAGTGTTAATTTGGTTCATGGTTTCAGATGATATAACCCATGGTCAGCTGGTTCCATTAAAAACATTATGGCAGAAAGGCATGCTGGGGAAAAATGATTAGTTCATTGTGGCTTGGAAGCTGAGTAGGTCAAGGGAACCTGAGAGGAAGGAGTAATGGACCAGATACAATAATGCAAAGTAAACTTTTGGGACCACCAAGGCATCACACCCAAACCTGTTCTCCACCAGTCCCCTGGTCCCCAAGTCAATCAAGTTAATGTATTCAAGCTTAAGTGACAAAACAGTTGACTGCCTCTCTTTAGAATGGTATTTCATAAATTAAATTTGGTTCACATCATTCTGTATTTCTTAGTTTTATAAGCGTTCCCACATAGCCAACAGAGAAGTTTACTCTACATTTATATTTTCACAAGAAGTATCAATTAACCATTCAGTGAACAAAGGTCGGTACCACTCTCACTGCAATGGTTTTTATATAGTAGTTCTAAATGACTCAAGTGTACAATACAAACAATACAAACAATACAAACTTATAAAATGTCCTCAAACCAGGATTCCAAAAGTTTTAAGGCAAGGAAAACAGAATTCTGGACACATAAAGGGCAGTGTTCATATATGTTTAGCAAGCTAATCTGCAATTGAATGGGAAACTATTTACTATTTTTGTCTTTCACTGGCAAGTGTGACAAAGTGAAAATTAAAACATCAATAATTTCTAAATATGTTGCTCAACCTTACCTTATTTTGTTCTGAAATTTTTTTTACATCATTTTAAAGAGGTGTGGGATGCAAAAACAGTACCTCGCTATCTGCTTTTGATTAATCAGTGTTTAATTTTTAAGCATTGCTGAAGTAGTATTTTTCTTCCTTGGAATCTCAGGTCATTTTTTAAAAATTTTTGTATGAATGCATCAGCCTTTCCCTTGTAAATCTTCAGTAATAAATCTCTAAATTCTGACTGCGCTTTCATTCAGTGCAATGGTGCTAAGTATTCACTTCCAATTTTAAGAAGTTCTTCACTGGTAACAGTAAAGTTTTAAATCACCTTAACATCCAGTTTCTCATGTGTCTTGTTTCCTATTTTATATAGATGCATGATTTTTTTTTAGTTTAAAGAAAAATATAAAAACAATGTTACAAAATTTATAAACAAGATTATAGAAGAGTAACAATGGTTAGTATATTGCATATTATTATCTTCAAAATAGTTACTCATATTATAGATACAGGAATGAAAAATTGATCAAACAATATTAACACAAATATCTCTTTTCAATGAACTAATAGCAGTTAGTAGTATGACTATCTTAACAATTTTTTGTGTGTAAACATTTTTTTACTTTTTCCTTCCTTCTTTTCTCCTACCTCCCATCCCAGTTTCTCTTTCCTTTTAAATAGTTTCTTCCCATTTCACAAAATCTATTGTACATTAGAAGAATGATTAAACTTGCAAAAATATGTACATACTCTCATACTACAAATGATCATTTATTGGTATTTTAAAATGGTCTGTTCTGTCTCAAGAGTAGTGAAAAGCAAATGCTGAGTTAGCAAATATTTGAAGATTAGGTTGCAAAAGCTATTTTCAAGCAATTATTGATCGCATAAATTATTCCTAAATTCATCTTTATGAAGTATCCTATCATGTGTCAGTTTTCATACTGTTGCTCTGATATGCTATAATAAGTTGATGGAAATTTAGGACTTGCAGGAGAAATGGGCCAACTGCCTATTTTTTATATGCTCCATGAAAAAAAGACTTATTTTTATATTTCCAAATGGTTTGAGTAGTAACAAAAATAGCATTCAACAACATGAAAAGTACTATAAAATTCAGATTCCAATGATCATAAATAAAGTTTTATTGGAACACCACTAAGCCATTCACAAATGTATGTTTCTTATTTCTTTCATAACAAGGTGGAATAGTTTCAGCAGAGCTGTTGTGGCCTACAAACCCTAAAATAGATAGTGTAAGGCTCTTTACATGAAAAAATATATGCTAATACTGGTACCATAGGAACAGTTTCTTGAATGTAGCTTTTATTCAGAAGAGGCTAGAGAGTGGCCATGACCATAGACCCTAAAGTTTGACACTTGGCTTGCCCTTTAGACATTCATAACCTTTGGAAATTTATATATTCTTTCTGTACATCAATATTGCATTTCCAATCATCAACCTGCCTATTTCAGAAGGTTAGAGAAATTCTATATGAAAAGCCCTCAGAATATTTCCTAACAAATAGGAGTAAAATCAGCATTTTTCCTATTTGTGTCTCATTTAAACCATGTAAGATTGTTAAAAGTTTAATATATATTCAATATTGAACTTCAAAAAAACAAAAACAACTCTCAAAATTCATCGGTTATATAATAGCAATCTCCTAATATAAATAAATTTATAAATTTGTTTATATTGAATCCTGATGAAAGGTTAAAGAAAAAACAGAGACAGTTTTAATTTGTAAAGCACAGAAAAGAATGGAGAAGAAAATTTTATGTGAAAGGTGAGGGATGAAAACTAATAGAGAGATAATGGAGAAGGACATTTTTCCACTACAAAGAGGGGTTAAGATTGTCCAAAAAACTCCATTTTATTTAACCCTTAAATCTACTTCATGAAAGACATTATAATCTAGATACTAAGGCATAAAAAAGATACATGACATTTCACATATTCATGTTTTCCATATATATTCTATATATTTTTCCATATATATGTTAGTACACTTAGTAGGGAAAATATCCTCCCTGTAGCTAAATTAGCTAAACATAAGAATTTGCCAATGCATGAAATTAAAATTCCTCTGGAAAAGTATATTGAATTTTTATATATTGTTCTCTAAGATTTTAAAAGGTTTCTCCAGCGAAGTTACCTGTTTAGATATTTAATTAAAAATTTTTAAAAAGAATCAAATTCTACGTTTCCTAAGAATTTTAGCATTAGATGAATTTGATTTATTTTAATACTTTAAAACTTATTAATAGCTCACTTTAAAATTTGCTGTCAAGCTATATGACAATAGTCATGAAATTTTCTTTCTGACTGCAACATTTTAAGGTATTCAAGATCAGGTTTTCTCGCAGTCCCCAACTCAGCCTCTGTTTGATTTCTTAAGCCTAAACATTTGCTGTGTTGTCATGGTGATGCATCCTCACAAGCTCATAGTCCCTCTCACTAAGCTAAAGCTCAACGTTATCTTTACTAGAAAGTATTCAGCTTCACACTCTTCCAACAGGTGTTGCATTTGTTGCAACATACTACCTAGGTGTAGTATTGTTTTTGCTTGTTTCTCCGTTTCTCCTTCACATTCCACCAAAGTATAAGGGCTATGGTTTTACATGAGTAACAAATTTGATACACACACACACACACACACACACACACACGCTCTCACGTTCCTTGTATTGAAATTCAAGGATGACAAAACTAATTGGCAATCATGAAAATCGAAACAATGGTTTGCGTGATGGCATGTTGGCATGGGGACTAAGGAAAGGGGTACTAAGGAAGCGACGGGAGAAGTGGAGAGGTGAAAGAGGCATCTTGATCCTGATGATACCTGTATAGGTAGGTACGTGGGAAAGCTGGGAAAGCTGTGTATTTAGGATGACAATCTTAATAAATTATACCTCAAAGCTATAAAAAAAAAATGTGGGAGAAAAGGTAGCATCATTATTCTACCTCAGAAGAATTTTAAAACTATAGCTCAGCAATAAAATTTGAAATAGCTATGCAGGCAGTAAATGAAAAGAAACCAAGTCAAAGAGATTCCCTGGAGTGAGGAGAGAAAGAACGAGCTTCCAAGGGACCAGCAAGACTGGGTGGGAGTGAAACACTCCAAGTTTAGCTGCCTGTTGTTCCTTTATCAATATTCTGAAATCGCCACCATGTTGGGATTTTTTGTTTTTTGTTTTTTGTTTTTTGTTTTTAGTCCTGTTGCCATCCTAAAAAAAAAAAGAAAAAAAAAAAACATCTGGGAAAGTAGGCAACAAACAGCAGCAGCTGTGATTATTGGCCCACAAAAGAAGAAAGCCCCGGGATGGCAGCACAGCAGAACAGCTGTAAAACTGGGCCGAGTAGCAGCCACGCGTCTGAAAATGGAGAACAGAGCACCAGAAGGGCCATCCAGTAGCTTTCCACCTTCCAAAGCTACTAAGCAAACTGCAGCACAAGGAATACTTCTAGTCAAATCATGAATATATATAGCCAGTAAGGCAGCCCTTCCATTAAAATACGCCAAGTGCTTGGTATCCCAAAGCTTCACAGTTGTAACACAGAATTTTCACTCAGAGCTTCACCCTGCTAAACACTAAGTAAACCTGCAATAGGAGAAAGTACGCGTTTGATCATGTTTTGTGTTTTTGTTGTTGTGTTGCATCTTGTTTTGTTTTGTTTCTTGTACTTCTCAGCTATTTTATGTGGTGTGCTGTGGTGTGGTGTGGTGTGGTGTGGTGTGGTGTGGTGTGGTGTGGTGTGTAAACTCTGAGCCTTGTATCTGTATGCCTGCTGAGCACATGTAGAGCAAGAGACAAATCCTAGAATTATCCAGCCACATTCTTAGGAGAACTTGCTTAAAGTCCAAAGAAAGATTTTAGAGTAAATCCAAATGTATCTGCTGCTATGAAAAGTAGAATTACATTTAAAATGTGTATATATATGTATTATACACACACACACACACACACGATACATAACTATAGTACCAATTTGTTAGTTCATCAAAAAGAAGTTTATGCTTTCACTGTTCGATTGTTTTTCATTTTTCATGCCTACATTTTGTAATCTGAACAACTAAATTGATGATAATGATACATAATATATGAACCAGTGCTAATCTCCTATTATTTTGTTTTAAAATCTGTTTATCATTTTTTTGTTTTTTTAAATAAAAAAACAAAGAAAACAATTATCTGGCTACAATTTAAAGATAAAGTCTATCCAGACAAACTCTATTTACTAGACAAACTATATTAAAAAGAATGTTTTTATGGCTTTGCAAGTACAGGAAACAAGAGTGTAAGCAAATTATATTAAAAGGGAGTCATATTTGATAATGGTTGATTTTTAGTAAGAAGAGCAATTAGAAACTTTTCTATACACCAAATTATAGAGCCTGTTTTGAAACAGAAACCAACAGAATTTTAAAAAAATTTCTGAAATGTATAACAATAGGATTTTAACATACCTTCTATGGAAGATCCATCAGCCAAAGCTATAAAGTGTCAAGAAAATTTAAAGAACAAAATTTA
This sequence comes from Dolichotis patagonum, assembly GCA_004027295.1. Classification (NCBI taxonomy): domain Eukaryota; kingdom Metazoa; phylum Chordata; class Mammalia; order Rodentia; family Caviidae; genus Dolichotis; species Dolichotis patagonum. Next base: position 9,636 of record PVJX010012389.1, read on the forward strand.
TTAACTTGACATTATTGGTATATTAAGAACATATTCCCCAACAAATATTTTTAAGCACAGATTATGCATTTATGAAAATTTTATATGCTTCTATAAATTCAAATGACTATCAGAATACATATGATTTAAATAAGATTTTTTTAAATATTTAAAGGTATTTAGACCCATTTAGTTTAGAACCCAAATCTAAGTAAATCTCACACCAAAGAGAAAACTTAGTGTTCAGAAATTTCAGAATGTGACTCTTTAATAATAGTCTTTATCCATTTCTTGTTGCTAAAATAGATTACTTGAGATTATGTGATTTATAAAGAAAGGTTTATTTTGATTCACGATTATGGAGGCTGAGAAGTCCAAGAATGTGGTGTTAGTGATGGCCTTTTGTTGTTGTAAATCATAGGAGAAAACAGAAAGGCAAGCAAGCTCATGGACAAGAGGAGAGAAATGGCTGACCTTCCCTGATAGCTAGTCCAGCCTTCTGAAAAGTGTATTCACCCATTCAAGGGGAGCTCCTGCCCAAGGACCATGCAACTGTCAGTATCACATCCTAATACTGCTGCATTGAAGAAATAAATTTCAAACCCATGAACTTCTGTGAGATACACGCAAATCTTAACATACACAACGGATCCTGTTCATGAGACAATTTGAGAAAGAAAGTCCTCACAATATTTAAATCTAAAAGTGTCCATTAAATGTGAATTTTAGAACACAGAAATTAATGAAAGCTGAAAATGTATGAACTACTCCATTAAAAAGAAATTAAAAGATAATCAGAATATCTTAAAGGAATAATAAAGGAGAGAATTGCAAAAGCAAGGCAAAATTTGTGGCATAGAAACATATAGTCCAAAAGTAAAATGAATAAAGAAACATTTTAAAATACTAGTATCTTTCATCAACCTATAAAAATGACAAAGAAAAACATAAAAGTGCAAAACAATTTAAAAATAAAAAGTTCATAAACGTAGGTAGTAGAAAGAATGAAGAAAAATATTGGAATATTATAAAAATTATTCTAGTAAGTTTCAAAGCCTACAAACATGTAAAGTTTTCTGGAAAAATAAAAACCTTCAAAATGGACTGAAGAAGACAATCACAATTTGAAAAGTACAATTAAGTCAGTAACTAAACATTTTTCTCCCACTAAATCCCACAGATCTAAACTTTAACTATCAAAATTATCCAATACTCAAAAGAGAAATAATTGCTTTATAATGACTTTTTCAGAGATTCAGAAAAATAAGCAATGTCGTCAATCATATCAACATAATCTTTTTTTCATTACCATATATGGACATATGAAAATGAAGCAATAGAAGCAATTCATAAATATGAGAACAGAAAATCCTTAATAAAATTATGAAAAAATATCTTTTTCTATATCTAAAAAGCAAGATATACCCTAAAGAAGTTGGTGTATGTTTAGAGTGCAAATTGCTTGAAAATTATAAACTGATTTACCAATTAAGAGTTTGAGAAAATTCAGTTGATCATCTCAGAAACTCTTGAATAAATACAATAAGAATAAGCAATTTGCTTATTTTCCCTTTGCAAAGACAGAATTCCTAAGATCCACAATTTAAAGGAGGAAACATTTATTTGGATCCTAGTTTTAGAGGACTCAGTCCACCGTCAGCCAGTTCTTTACCAGAAATGAAATGGCAAAATGGCCAGATGAACTCAACCCATGGCATTCAGGAAGCAACAAAAGAGGCCAGAGGAAGGATCTGTCTAGTATTTCAGTATCTCCTCATGTGTCCCCAGTGACCTTACTTCCTTCCAGGTCACATCCCCAGTGACAAGATCTCACCTCCTCATAGCACATTCAGCCATGAACTCATCAATGAATTAATCCACTCATACATATAGTGCCCTCAGTGAGCTCAATCATCTGCTAACAGTCCATCTCTGAATACATGAGCCTCTCAGGGAACATTTTGGATCAAAACCCTAAGAGTCTACCACAACTTCCATGCCATAGAAATCAATCTAATTCAAAGCATTATTAAAATAGAGTTAGGCAGATCATCTATTGCAATACAATAGAATCTAGGTTTTTAAAAGCTCATCTAAATATGAAGACAAAATGACTTTCAAATAAGTATTTATTTTATCTGATGGTTGCAGAGTTCTCAGTTTAGGTCACTTGACTCCACTGTTTTTGAGTAAGGCAGAACAGAACATCATAGTAAAGGCACATGGTGGAGGAAATTAGTCAACCTCACGGTGAACAGGAAGCAAAGAGAGATGGAGAGGATTCAGAATTTCAATATCCCCTTCTTCATATGCCCCAGTGACCCTAGTTCTTTCCATTACACCCAACTTATCAAATATTCCTCTATTTACTGTCAATGCCACAGTTTGGTAGCCAAGTTTTAGAGTATGACCTTTAAAGTTATATCATAACGCCCACCTTAAAAAATAAAATTAAACCTCTACTTCATACCATACAAAAAAGTCACTCTCAGGACAATTAACAACAATGTAAAAATACAGAACCATAAAGCTACTAATGATAATATAGTAGAATATATTTCTGATATTGGTGAAAAGTTTTTATTAGATAAACTTAAAACAGCTAAAAATTATTTATAATTTCCATTACATTAAAAATTAAAACATGTTTATAAAAGACAAACTAAAAATTGAAAATATTTGCATTGCATAAAGCTTCAAAGGCCTGCTATTTAAAAAACACAATTTTTAAAACCTTACAAATTGAATATCAAGAAGTATAACTCTAACAGTTATATTGAGAAAAAGTAAACATTTCAGAATAAACAAAACTAATATGCATTTGAAAGATATATTGCATTATTAGCTTCCAAAGAAATTAAAACTAAAACCAAAATGAGTTCATTATACTCAATGGCTAAGCAAAATTTCAGGTTGGTACAGCATAAAGTATTTGGAAAGTGGTAGAGAATCCAAAACTCTTAAATGTGTTAATAAGAAGGTGAAAGAGGCTGGGTACGGTGGCACATGTCTGTAATTCCAGCACTGAGAGACTGAGGCAGATGCATCGCTGGGAGTTCATTAGCCTAGGCTACATAGTGTATTCAAGGCTGGCCTGAACTACATAGAGAGACCCCGTCTCAAAAATTTTTTAAAAATAACAAAAAATTTAAAAACACTGCAGGTACTTAAAAATCATTTTGGCACCTGTCTGTTACAGGTTTATATATAATACCTTGTAATCCAGGAATTGCAGCTTTTAGACATGCATGCTAGAGCCAGGAGACATATATAAAACTGCTCATGGAAGCAATATTTGCAACAGCAAGCAATCAAACTGAATTTAACCCAATGCATATCAAAAGTAGAACAGAGCAAGTTACAGCCAGTAACATGAAAGAAATTTAGAAACAACACTAAGTGGAAAAGTAAATATTACAGCTGTACATCCATAGTGATTTAATTAACGTAATCTGAAAAATTTTACACAACAATGTGTAGTTAATCCTGCTTCTAAATTTTATCGTTTACTGCACAAGTTCCGAATTCCAACACACATTCTCTAGCAGTGAAATCTAGGAGTGTGGTCCTAATAGTGGAGCTTAACGAAGCTTGCCCTTCCACTTGGTGCACATCTGGAGCACAGCACCTGCCTGATAAGCCAGACTCCAAACACAATCTCAGACAGATGCATGTTCCCAGTGGCTCAAATCCTGAACAGTAAGTTGGAAATACCCGAAGAGGTCTAAAAAATTCTAATACTCAGGACACATCCCAGTCAATAGAGTCAGGAAATCTGGGCACAGACCAAAGTACCCTCTTATTAAAAAATATTTGTAGGATTTATAAAGACACAGCCCAAGCTGAGAACCATGATGTCAGAGCTATTCCAAGTCACCGTCCCCCCACAAATCCCAGTGTGAGCTATGTGGATGCTTCCCTGGCCCTGGACAACTCATCTGTCTGGGGTTGCTGTGGCCTTTGTATTATGTACATAATGACCAGAGTATGAGCAAACCACTTTGGATTTGGTGGTTTAACCTTAAAAGTCTTTGCGTAGCATCATCAGCTGGGAAACACACCAGCCACGAAGTCTCCTGTTCATTGTCATCATTAACTGTCACAGCTTCCTGTCACACTTCACATAAAGGAATGTTCATTCCATCTCCTTGTACCAAATAGGAGCAACTGGGTTGCTTTTATTCCACTTCATAAATGAGAAAAATCCATGTAAACTATGAAATTAAGAACAAAATCAATTCACAAAGAATCTTAGTTACACATTTTCCTTACCACAGCAGGATGTTTTTGGAACAAAACTTCTTAATTGGATTATACAGGATCGATTACAGTCTTTTGATGTAATATAGATATATGGAAATTATTAGATGTTAGTATTTTAAGCACAAGTATGTTTTATGCCTAAATTTGAAGCAGTTGGCTACTATTTTCCTTCATGTTGATACTTTATAGTACTTTCAAAAAGGTTAGTCAAATTTATGCTTTTTAGCAACATTTTTAATGTTAGACACTTTTTATTGTTTCAATTTTCTGAGATAGAACTATTCTAATGACTAGTTCTTCATACACATTTAATGACTAGTCATTCATACACATTTTAAAATCTAACTCAAATATTTATGTTTGCCATTCATTTGGGTATTTTTTTTCTCCAATGTGGTCTGTGGTTCAGTATGTATCTTCATATTCAACATACATTAACAAGGAAAGAAATGTTATCAATTAATATGAGTCTTGGTGAAAAATTCATCTCAATCTATTAGCAAGCTTATCCATGTAGTAAATTTTGAGAATTATTAATAAACATAATTCTATTCACATAAGGAAGAGAAATATAAAGATGATTAGAGACACAAATAAAACAATATTACCTATTAAGAAAGAAAACCATTGAAAGAACTGTGGAAGAAAAGTTACATAAAGTATGTTGGTCTCAAGAGACAGTGATCAATATATTGTGTAGGTGAGATTTACCACTTACTACAAGGCATGTGGATCCAATTTCCATATGAAACGTAGATCTGATCTATGTATGAAAGCTTATGTATCATCAGGAAAATTAAGTAAAGAGGTAGTCCAGATTGGATCAAATATTATCACATAGAGCAAGGCCAGATTGGATCAAATATTATAACCAATGAATAATCAATGAATTGGCTTAAAACTGGCATGACTGGGTGCATTCAGTGGGGTATGTCAGCATAAAGTTGAGTGAAAATATATATATATATATATTATATATTATATATATATATATATATATAATACACACACACACACAAGAGCAACGAAATAATTAATGATGACTGTGTAGATGGTAATGCTAACCTAGATATCTTTAACCAGGCTAATATTTCCACATCTAGCCAAAGATATGGTTTGCTAACAAACCAAGAAGTGATGTCTTACATTATAAATCTCTATTACTATCCATTAAACTAATAAGAAAATTTCTTAAACACGCTCTGAATCTCCTTTGCTTCCACAATACCTCAAAGCTGAACCAATTCTGTGATACAACTCAGCTGCAGGGTCCTCTCAGGGATCAAGATAAAGCTGGCCTAATATTTCCAGAACTGAAAACATCATACCACAGTGATATATGTGCACCCATGTTTATAGCAGCACAATTTGTAATAGCCAGATCTTGGAAACAACCTAAGTGTCCATCAACTGAGGAATGGAAAATAAAGTTGTGGCATTTTTATACAATGGAGTACTACTCAGCTAAAAGAATGATCACATTGAGACATTTATAAATAAATGGACACAACTTGAGACCATATTCATAAGTGAAATAAACCAAACTCACATGTGTAAATACCGTATAGTCTCCCTATGAGAACTGAGTATGAGAATTGGTAAGAGTATGTAAGATTTTGTGGTAATCATGATTCTCCATTTCATTGCTTTGAAGCCTTTCAATATTTTCATTCATCAGTTGGATTGGTTTTATTCTGTTTTATTTGACTTTATTATGTGTGATAGTATGAAGAGCTGTTTTGAAGAAAACAAAACATCATGGCAGCCATTGCTGATTTAATATCGTCTTCCTTTGAAGTCCTACCATGCTTCTATTCTGCTATTATCATTGGTTCTATCATGATGTGTCTTATTGGGATTGTAATATATGTGATAGTATAAACAAATTTTTTATTGAAAATGAGATATTATAGTAGCCATTGATCATTCTCCATTATTTGGTTCAGAATGCCCTGTAATTCTTTCATTCTTTTGAATGGTTTTATACTATTTTGTTATGTTTGATATTATTGTATTTGAAACTATGCTCAACTATAGTAGAGAAAGAGATATTCTGATAGCTACTGTTAATGTCCATTTGTCTTATTGTAAAGTGCTGTGTTGCTTATGTTGTTCTGTTCTGATCTTCTTTGTTTTACCCTCTTTTCTTTTATTCTCTTTAAGATAAAAAAATTTTAAAAATGTTAAAAAGATGAAGCTGGCCTTAACATTAATATTGTTATTGTTATTGTTATTGCCCTTCCCTGTCTTACATTCATACTGTACTACTGAAAGACCCATCCTAGCAAACCAGTTGAGTAAGAGTCTGCCTCTCGGGCTCTATGTCTGGGAAACCAAGACAAGACAGGTGATCTCTTCCCATCTCCTCCCTAGTTCCTAAAGGAGGTGTTTTCAAAGTTCCATAGAAGTAAGGATGGCTCATGGGAGTCTTGGAAGTGATTAGGAATAAGGATATCAGCCCTCCAAGACCCATTCATTAGCACATAAAACTGTAAATCGCATGTTTCCACATTCCAAGGCTGTCCCACATCACGAGGCTGCTGGAAACGTTGATTCAGTGAACCTAGTCATGTGCTTCAAAGATCTAGCTATTCATTGTAAACATGGTCATTTCAGGACAAGGTCTTAGACAAATAGGGACAGCCCCCACACCCCAGAGCAAGCTGAAATTATTCAAACTAGTGAATCCTGAAGCTGCTTAGCTCACTTACCATTCCACATGCACTTTTTCCAGTGGCAAACAAGAAAGCCTTCCACTACAATTCCCTCTCTTCTTCTGCCTCCTGACTGATTGCTTGCTGGTGTTTTCCTCTGGAGCTTACCATGGCATGCATGCAGTCTCTGTGCACAACGAACTATATTTTCAGCAACAGTTGTCTTCTTATCTGTTAGCCTTGCCATATAAATAAATAAATAATAGCAAACGGACCCCCATGACTACCTAAATTACAAGCATGATAATTCATTTAATTCATGAAGAGCCACTGTGCCATCTCCTGCTTGCTTTTCAGTTTCTTTGTTTTTCCTGCTTGCATTTATAACAAGTCATTTTTTGAATATAGGAATAGTTTGTACTCATCGAAACCTCAGCTTTTTTTTTTTTTTTTTGGATAGACCTACTCAAATTTTGGTGTCACTTTGATACAGAAACAAATCAAGGAGTTTCCTTTTCTTTCCTCCAGTAAATAGATGTAAACTAGCTACCTCTCAAATGTCTAATAGTTTTACCTTCTCAGTGGGGTCTGCCTTGTCTTACATCACAAATCCTGGGCCCAGGTGGTCTCAGAATGTCTGATCTTCACATTTGACCCTCAAATATTAATCCCTCAGTAGAATGACTCATATGCTCTGATATTTTTAAATATGAAAAACTAAGGTTGAGATATTGGCTTTATGGGAATTCTTAAAATCAAGAGTAACATAGTTTAATTGAGGAAAGTCATAGGTGACATTTTCTTCCTTTCCACACAGCTGGTTATGATTATGGGCTGCATGTATTGGGGAATATGGAAGCAAAGTTTCAGATACCTTCTGATTAGGCTATTTTAAAATTGATTTCTCTTAAGCTGAGAGCAAATAGAGCCAGTCTTCGAAGTATACTGATTAAGCCAGAGGAAGGCTGAAGATGTCCTTGCAAACTCTGTTCTGTCATGAACACTGTCAGTGACTGCAGTGAAAGATCACATGAACTTTCTAAGGTCCATGGGCTTCCCTTCAGCAATCCTGTGTCATGATATTGGTAAGCAATTCTCTGCTGTGCACCTATTGTAAACCAGTCGCAAGGTGCAAACCAAGAGAAAATACTGCATGAAATTTAACTAGGGCTCTGATTGCCAGATTGAACAAATGAAAAACAGAGCACCTAGTTAAATTTGAAACTCATATATGCACTGACTTTTTTCTTTATCTTCATCAGTATGCCCAAATACTGCCAAGAACATATTTCAAGAAGCTGAGCTTTTTTCATTATTTACGTGAAATTCAAATTGAAAAAGGAGTCTCATTGTAGGGAACTACCCAATCTCATTTAATGAAACTACATTTAAGAAAAAGGCTTGACTAGGAGGCATTCTACTTTCACAACAAATTGGCCACACACTGATGGCAGAGGGTGAAGGGTGTCGTGGTGTCCCAAAAAGTTTGCTCAACTACCTGGGCCCTGGGCTATGTCCATGAAACTTTCACTTGAGACATCCTATGGTAAAAGGTACTTTTTGCAACTGGCCACCGGTCAAGGTTTGACAGCTCTCTTGGCTGGAAATCCACAATCTAACACAGTTCCACTACCACACTATAAACCTTCTCCTCTATCACTTACAAGGCTTCAAGCAATAACACAGCGAGGCACCACCAGTCAACCTCATCATTAACCTCTCTGTCAATGCCTTCTCACAAATCTCAGTGCTCGGGCAGTGAGATAGCAGGTCCTTTTGTCCAAGAGTAGGTGTGAATATCCACTCAACACAGAATATCCACTCAATACCCACTCAACACATAGAACTACGAACAGTAACTATAAGTTTTTGTTTTATGTCACCAAATTTTAGCAAAAATGATACATTTAACATGCCTTAAAATACTTAGAAGCATACAAAAGATTTCAAGGAGTACTTATAAATGATACCAATGGTCCATTACCTGGGCCAGTGTTTGGTAGCATAGCATGCCAGGCAGTATGTATAATCCAGCAGCTGCCAACACTTTCCCGGTAAAAATTTTGCTGATGACAAATCTTCACCCACTAGTTTTGACTTCCCTGTGGGAATAAAGACATTTTTTTTTCAGTGAGTTAAAAGGACTAGAGCAAAATAGAGGTATCATGCAGTTATTTAATGATATTATATTACATACCAAAGATAAATAGTTGAAATATAATTTGTACAATTGACATATTAAAAATAAGGATACGCAGCCATTACTATTATTTGGACAATTTACTGAAATTAAGAATTAACTCTTTTTACCAATAACCAAGGAATTGAAATTGAAACACACTAAGAAACAGTTTAACTCATTGGATTTTTTAAAATAAGCAGATAGATATTATCCAGGCTTGCCAATGACAGAGAAACAAACATGTTTTACATATTATTTTATAAAAAGAGTAAAATGGTACTGCCTATTTGAAAACCAAATTACAACATCTATCTATCTCTGATAGCTATACCCTTCAAATTAGCAATGTCATTTACATAGAGGAAATGAAAAGTATTTATGTGGAGGAAATGAAAATGAAAATTTTATAATAACCACAGGTTTATTTATTAACTAATTGCAAATACATATGCAAGCACATGTACACACACATATAGTAGAACAAGAATAACCACAAATCCTTTGGCACCCTCCCTTTGATGGGAGACATCTGTATACTCTCCCCTTGAGTCAGGGCAGGCTCTGTCTTCTGGATTCCACAGACCGACAGAACATTGCAGCATTGATGGCAGAAGAGCTTCCAGCCCCTTGATTGATTGACTACCTTTACTTCTGCTCTCTTAGAACTTTCACTTTGATGATGCTCCTTGTAGGAATCCAGCTAGCATATGTGGGAAGTGTGCCTGAGTCAGGGGGACTCAGCAGTCCCTGATAAATGACAGTCAACTATCGATACTATCTGCCTTCAATATATGACTGCAGCAGCACTACAAGACCACAAGAAATACTTGTTTGTCTAATCCCAGTCAACAATAAAATTATGAAGCCACTAGAAATTGTTATTTGATGTCACTAGATTTTAGCAAGAATGATATAGATAAAATATGCTTTAAAATGCTTAGAAGTGTACCAAAGATTTCAAATATTGAAGGATACAAAATATCAAATCTATATAGAGAATCTATCTGGAGAAATTTAATAAATGTAAGTAAAATTAAAATAATGCATAACCTTCAGTTTCTAGCACAATCATTGACAAACAGTACATATTTCATCAAATAGGTAAAATATACACAGAGAATGCTACAGAGACAAGGAAAACTTAGTAGTATGAACAGTATCTGAGTAGCTAGAAAATTATGAATATATGTTCTCTAGGATTCATCAAGTTCCCTTCAGCAATTTAGAAATTACAAATTCTATTGCTTGTATTTCCCATTTGAATTTTGTCATAATCATTATCACATTTAGTTAATATTAACCAAGAAAAACAAGATATAAATAATCACACTGTGCCCTGGATTCCTTCAGTACGCTCAGAAAAGTATCCATGCATAAATTTACTTAAAAATATATCTCACAAAATTGTGATAATATATTGAAGACAAAACCTAGAGGAATTCTTTTCTCTAATTCTGTGAGATATGCTATTGGTACTTGGATTGGGATTGCATTAAATTTCTATCACAATTTTGGGAGAATGGCCATTTTCACTAAGTTGTTTTTTTCTACCCAACATCAATGAATATGTTTCCTTTTCTGATATCCTCTTTGATCTTTCTTTTTCAGAGTACTATAGTTTTCTGTGTAGAGAACTTTTCATTCCTTGTTAGATTGATTCCTAAGTATTTCATTTTTTTCAATACTACTCTGAAAGGTGTGATTTTTCCAATTTATCTATCAGTGAGTTTCGTATTAGTATACAGAAATGTTACTGACATTAGAGTGTTGATTTGGTGTTCAGCTATGTTACTGAATTTGATTATTAAGTCTAGCAGTCTTTTGGTGGAGTTTTTAGGGTTTTCTATATATAGTATCATGTCATCTGCAAATAACAATAATTTAACTTATTCATTTCCCATTTTATTCCTTCTATATCTTGCTCTTTTCCAATTGATCTGGCTAGTGTTTCCAGAACTATATTGAGTAGGAGTGGTGATAATGGACATCCTGGTCTTTTTCCTGATTTTAGAGTGAAATATTTCAGTTTTTGACCTTTTAGTATGAAGTTAGCTTTGGGTTTTGGAAAGCTCAAAAGTCAGTGGTTGTTATGGTTTGTGTCTAGATGCTCCTTCAATACCTCATGCAGTCATGTGGGCAGGCTTCTAGATTATGTGATTGATTCATGGTCCATTGCTGGGATTATGGGTATGAGTAATATATCCATGTTAGAGTGTGTGGCCTACATACAATTCAAGGAATAGAAAGAGTCTTCTCTTCTTACTCCTCCCCTTTTGCTCTTATTGCTTTCACTGTCTTCTACCACCATGAACTGTCTGTCACACCAGCCTGCCTTGGAGCCAATTGATTATAGACAGAAACCTCCACAAACTGTGAGCTAAATAAATCATTCCTTCCTTAATTTGGGGAGTCAGCTATTTTGTCTCAACAATGAGAAAAAAGTAATTAACATATAATTTGGTACCAGAGTAGTGGGGTCCTTGCTGTGACTATACATGACCACGTGTTCCAAGAGCCTTTGGGAATGACTTATGGGAAGAGTTTGGAAAGGTTTAGAGATGTATCCTGAATGAGTAGAGCTGGAACACCTTAGGCTGTTCTGCATGGGAGATTCTGGTCAGAGCTTAGAAGAAAAGAGGGCTGAGAGAAATCCTGCCAGTAAAGACCAGGCTCAGATTCAGCTATTAGAAGTTGTGCTGCTACAAACATGGGTGCACTTATATCACTGAGCCATGATGTTTTCAATTCTTCTGGGAAAATACCCAGAAAGGGAATAGCTGGGTTGGATGGAACCTTTAATTCTACTTTTTTGAGGAATCTCCCCACCAATTTCAACAGTGGTGGTAACAGTATACACTCCCACCAACATTGGATAAGGGTTCCTTTCTTCCCACAGTCATACTAGCATTTGTTATTGGTTAAATTCATGATGTTAGCCATTCATGATGTCCAGCCATTTACTGGCAGGATTTCTCTCAGCCCTCTTTTCTTCTAAGCTCTGACCAGGCATGAGATGATATCTCAGTGTTGTTTTACTTGGCATTTCTTGAAGATCAGTGATGTTGAACATGTTCTTGTCATCATTTCACTTTTGTTGTTGTTTATTAATTATTTGTTTCTTGATTTTTCTGGGTTTTTTTATTTTTAAAATAAAAAAAGTCAGGCTCAAGAGATTTCTGCAGGGAAGAAGGACTGCATTGATTGTTGGAGGCTAGATGATAGATGATGTTTATTATGTCTTGGAAGAAAGTGTGTCTGAATTTTGCTTATGTCCAGAGACTTGGCCCGTAACTGAGATTAAGGGCAGTAGACTAATTAATCTAGAAGAAGACATTTCAAAGGAGTCCAATGTTGAGTTTGTGGCATGGCTATTGTTGGGGGCTTTGAACCAGATTTATATTGCAAATCAAAAGCAAAGAGCTCAGAAGTATGATTTAAAATGTTATGAATTTGGCAAGAAAGAAAGCTGCAGTAAAGCTGTGGACTGCAAATATAGAGCTGAGGAGATCTTAATCACTGAGAAGGAACGGGAAAATACAAAAGATGGCCTGACGGAATCAGATGAAGCAAAAAGTCTCTACCTTTTGCAGCATCAATACTGAAAATGTGAAAGACTTTGCTTAGGGGAGAAAGTAGCAGAGAATCATGCGCCAAAATGGTGACAGCTGCACTAGGTTTCAAAAATGGTGGAAGCATAGAAAATTTATTCCTCAGAATTGGATTCAGAGTGTCCAGAATTCCAGATACTTAACCCCTACAGTCAAAAGAGAAGGATACCTAGTTACTGCTTTAGCTGTCAACAGACGGCATCCGCTATGTGGCACAGCCATGTTGCATTCAGAATGCAAGAGTTCTGAGATTAAAAAGGCTTCCACCTAGATTTCAACAGAAGGCCTGTGATGCCAGGCAGTGTATCCACAAGAGGGCAAGGTTTGAAGCTTTAAAGAAGAAGCCAAAGGTGCAGGGGAGACCCCAGAAGTTTTGAAAAGTCAGGAACATGCATCATCTAAGCAAAGCTGCAAAGATTGAGCAGAACAGGCCTGCATGAGAAGCCCTGGGGGCTGCAAGCACTGGAAATGCCATAGGGGCAGAGCCATGCAAACCTTTTGGAGCTCACAACTTGCCACAGATTGCTTTGGGTGTTTCACATCAAGCTACATCATATAGTATTTGACCTGCTGATTTTGGACTTGCTTAGGTTCCAATCCTTTGTATCCCACTGCTTGTACCTTTTGGAAGGTAATGTTTGTCTTGTGCCATTAAATGTTGTAAGTTTCTAAATTTTAATTTGTACAGGGGTTCACAGCTAGGAGTTTGCCTCAGATGTCAGAGGAGATTTTGGGTTTGGACTTTAAAGAAATGCTGAAACTGTTAAGTCTTTGGCAACTCTTAGAAATGCACTATAGCCTTTTGCATAAAGGGATGTGCATGACTCTTTGGGAGGTCACGGGCAGAGTGTTATGGTTTGTGTCTAGATGTCTCCTCTAAACCTCACACACTCATGGAGCCTGCCTTCTAGATTTTCTGATGAATTCTCCGGTCCATTGCTGAGATTATGGGTGTGATTGCTACACCCACCCTAGGTCGAGTGGAACCTACATACACAGTTTAAGGGACAGAAAGAATCTTTTCTCACACTCCTCCCTTTTTACTCTTGGTGCTTTTGCTGTCTTCTGTCTCCATGAACTATTGTCCTCCATCACATGCCACTCTGTCTTGGAGCCAGCTGAGTATGGACTGAAACTTCCACAAACTTTGAGCTAAACAAAATTTTCCTTCTTTCATTTTGTGTCAGGTATTTTGTTTTAGCAATGACAGAAATGTAACCAACACAATGGCTTTTATCAGATTGCAGAAAACACCTCGATTCTAATTTTCTGCAGGGTTTTTTATCATGAATGAGTGTTGGACTTTGTCAAAAGTTTTTCTGTGTCTACAGAGATTATCATGTGATATTCTGCTCTTGGCTTTGTTGATATGATGTGTGTATGTTGGACCATCTCTGCATTCCTGAGATGAACCCTACTCAGTCATGGTGTATAATCTTCTTGATGATGTTCTGTGTTCTGTTTACAATGGGAAAATGTACATTGGAGGTGTAATTCATCTTTAAGAATATATGATAATTTTGACATCATAAACCATATGTTGATCACAATATCAAAGACTTAATCAAATTGAAAGTTAGGGCTTTTGAGTATTGACTCCCTTCTTAGCTTCCAGAGTAATTGCTAATAGGATTCCCAGATTGTCATAATTAAAAATGATCCATCATCTGCTATTTTAAAGGATGTTAAAATTGAGGATATTCCACAAGAGAAATATTTGGAAAGATAAAGAGTTTTACAAGGCACAAAAGGTAGCATGAGCACAAAGTCCCAAGAACGACCTGCTGGGAGGCCACAGATGAAACAAATAAGTTTCATCACTGTGTTGTATCAGCCTGGGATAATTCATGAAGTGCTACAAAGAGAAGGCCTAACATGTTTGAAAGAGAATCCAGAGACTTCTGCTTCTAGATAAACAGATCAATCTAGCTCCTTTCAACCTGCCTATCAAAAACAATCATATAGTAGTCATGGGTAACATATAATTGAATTATAAAAGGAAAATAAGAACAAAAATAGAATTTTGATGGCATACAAAGCAAGTAAGGCATCCGGATTCAGAGGCCAAAATCTCACAGAACAGAAAAAATCATTGAAGTGAACCTAATATTTTCTTTTGCATTTTCCTTGAGGTTGCTTTCTTGTTTTTCATCTGTGTGCATCAAAAGAAGCAGAATCCAAAAAGAAAGTGGCATGTCAGAAATTAAAAGTTAGGCAAACCTTTCATCAGCCTCACAGTCCTGGGAAAAGCTCATTACTATTTCAGTTACCAAGTTGCCAGGGCTTGTGGGGCTACGTTCCCAGGAGAAAAAAAGAACAATAGAGAAGGAAAAAAAGACAGCATTTCCAGCTGCATTTCCACTTAAGATTTGTAATTCTAAAATTTCATAGCATGAGAAGCTGAGGCAATACTGAGAGTGGAAGCTAAAAGGCTAAAACATTAGACAGAACGTCCAACAGTTTCACAGAGCTAGGGGTATAAAATCTAAGGTCAATGTTTCCAGACAGAGAGGTTGTGATTATGACACCATACTTTCAACTGAGACTCAAAAAGGAAAATTCTCATCCATTACTAATGGAAATATAACTTTACTGTCGTTGTTGTTGCAGAGAGTTTCTCCTCAAAAAATTAACTTGAGGACACAGGTATCAATAGCCCCATTAAGTTAAAAATGTGGCTTTCAGGTAGCATGCTTTTTTCCTTCCTTTACAGATTCGGTGATGGAGCTAAAAAAGGAAAACAAAAGGCTTTCGCCCAAGCCAGGTCTTAGGAGTGGTCAACAGGGCTTCCATCCTTGACAGGAACTTAAGACACTGGCCACCATTCACTGCGACAGGAATTTACACTAGAGCCAAATAAATGAATTTACTCTAAAGCCAAGACACAAATAAATGAATTTAACAAACACTTCACCAGTCTCTAGCATAGCCCGTTTCCCACACACACAAAATAGCATTTCTTGAAAATACTATATAAAAAAGTAACTGATTATTATTTTTAATTTTAGTTTTAAATTTTTGAATTAATTTTATTTTACTGTATGTAAGTAAAATCTGCCTACAAACACCAGCCTTTTAGAGAAAGCAGTTAAATATATACTTTAAAAAAATTGTCTAGGGTCAAAATGTTTCCCTCAGCTTTTTGCTGATTTAACAGGAAAATTTAATAGAAACTCCTTTAGTTCTCACTTTATGTACACCAATGATAAATTTGTTACAACAGGAAAGAAATTCTACAAGTTGAGAAACTAATGATATACGAAGCTATTAAAGATTGCAAACTGCTGTGTAGGATAGATATTCACAGCTGGTAATGGAAGTCTTAAAATAGAAGCGTTTGTGTCATTCTGCTTGTTAACCCTTTTTGAAGGCTCAACAAATTGTTTTGTGATTAATATCTAATTTGAATATGCCATAGTAAATTCACCCAAGCAGTTACTTTTGAAATTTTCATTATCATTGAATTTTCCATACTGTGCATTAGAAATTAACCCTCCAATGTTTAAGGATAGATTTAAACCTGAGGAAGTCAGTCTAATCACAGTGTCTTCCAATAAGATCTTCCAGATAGATTAGAGTGTACTATCTGCACAAGCACTAACTTATCATGTTTTATTTTATCAATCAAAGAATTCCAAATAACTACAAGGAGAGGTCATGATTAAGCTGGAAATATATTGATTCCTGTGTCCTCCATTTATCATGGGATTTGCATTATAAATTTCATTCTAATACATAGGAACATTTTTATTGCAATATTTACCTTGCCTTTGGCAGGGTTTAAACTAGATTTAAGAATTACCCATCTGTGTTACCAGTCTTTAATTCAATCCTCAGCATTTTAAAATATCTCACTCTCTGATTTATCCAGTCTGTTCAACTAATACTGAGAAGTCAGCCGAATAAGAAAATAAAGCACTCAGCTAAGATTTGCTAACTCGGCCTGTATCTGGTAAGCACTATCTTCTGTTTCTCTACACATATAATCTTAATTTATGCTGCCAGGTTCATCTCATTTCACATTTAAATTAGATATTACAGGAACTGATATTCACTATAATTCAGATGACAATTCTTTGGCAAGGCCACATCTTTCAAGTCATTATTTAAACATAATTTCTTGTGGGATTACTATCCCATTTTATTGATGGGAATACTAGATTTTAGGGATCAATATCGATAAATACACATTAGGTAAAAGATGGAGCAGATACAAAAGTATCAAAATTCAAGAAACATAATCTTTGATCACTGCTATATTGACCATAGGTTGTTTTAAAATAAATCCCATCTGTATTTATTCAAAGACTTATGTTCACACAAAATCAAGTTATAACTTTGAAAAATTTTATATAAAATATTCTCATGCATTGAAACACGTGTTCAATTATATCAAGACATGAAATCAGAAATTATTATATAGAAGGAGTAAAATACTCCTGTTATAGCTATGCATGCTTTCATTTTTCTCACTTATCAGCAGATAATCACAATATGAACTTGATCAGATAATAAAGTTCTAGAAATATTAAGATAATAGTTTTGAATTAGGTGGATGCCTGTGTATGTATGTTTGTTCATAGTTGGGAATTCACAACATTA
Organism: Dolichotis patagonum; assembly: GCA_004027295.1. Taxonomy (NCBI): domain Eukaryota; kingdom Metazoa; phylum Chordata; class Mammalia; order Rodentia; family Caviidae; genus Dolichotis; species Dolichotis patagonum. The sequence goes on from PVJX010012389.1 coordinate 26,924, forward strand.
TCAAAGCACTAAAATAATAAATGGGTTTCTTTACTTTCTCTCATTTTACTTACACACACACACACACACACACACACACACACACATACACCATTCCTAGCATAAAAAGATATATTTGTCTCCTCTACACAATCGTGAGATGATTTTAAATAAAGCAATCATTTGTTTCATTATCCTTGGAATAATGTTATCAGATAACTAGGGAATTTGAATATTTATGGTTATAGTAAAAGTTTTGGCAGTGGACACAACTTACTCATATTTACAAAAATATATGGCATCTGGCTCTTCTGGAGGGAATCTACATTCTAGTTCACTCTTAGCTTCCTACATCACATCCATAAATCCCCAAACAGCTAATCATGAAAATATTAATGAAACAAGCACATGCTTTATTTATCAGTCTTGGCTTACCAGCCTGTTGTTATATTGCCACAGAAATGGAATATTAAAATAAGTGATATTTGTTTTTAGCACTGGAAGCAAATCAAAAGAACCACAATATCAGTTATATTAGATCCTAGTCAAAATGTCATTTTAGGACCTTAAACTGAGTTGACATTTTTCTATAATTTTACAATAACATCAGCCAGATTTAATGAACTGAGAATAATTAAAAATCCTAAATACAGGAAATGTGTTAAGATGATACATACTTGGTGTGAAATAACACAATACAATACCCATGCATATTTTAGTGTATCAAAACTGTCAGAGATTTAATGCATTAAACCATAAATTCTTAGTTCATTAAACTGTGCAATTTGCATTTATATAATTCACCCACAAACGTAGTATACAGTTTTGCTAACAATGTAATTTTCTTTCTAACCTCCTTATTGTTTTTCAATTTTGTCTTTTCACATAGAGTTTTGCTACATTGCCTAGACTTGGCCTTGAACTCAGGCTCCAGTGAGCCTCTTGCCTCTGCTGCCAAAATAGCTGGCATCGCAAGTGTGAATCACCATTCCTGGCTAGAGTGTCCTTGTTTTGTATCTTGCATCATCTTAAGGTGAAATGTTTGACTAAATAAAAGGAGTCATTGCTTGCTGGTGGTGGGATCCTTCATAAAATCATAAAAGAATGAGTGATTATCTCTGCGCAGCTCCCGAAGGTACATCAACTTTAAATACTTGTGCACTTAATGGCCTGCACGTTAGATACAAGGCCTTGGGCAGAATCATTTCAAGAATCCATATCATCTCTAATTTCTTGCTTACTACAAAAATCACTCAAGCCCTTTTCAATGTTCTTTGGCCTCTTTTATCAGCCAAATGTTTTACTTTTCAAGAACTTCTTTTTGATTGAGCTAGTTTTGCACCAACTGCTACTATAGAGGCCTGTTGGAAACGTGCTTCCGTTAGCCATTTCAAACCCCTGTCCCTCCAGAAGCTTGTGCTGTTGTACAAATCTAACCCATCTAACACATGTATTCATCTTTCTGCTTAGATCTTCCTAATTCATACCCGTGGCAGCAGTCGAAATTCAATAGAATTCAAATGTAGAAATGTATTCAAGACAGAGGAAGGCTTGAAACAGGAATGCCAAGTTAAATCGGCCACACATTTACTGTGTCACAGAAGTGACTCACAACAGAGTTACACTTTCATCAAGTGTAACCAGTTAATTAACCTTCATATCATTCAAAGTCATTCACTCATTACTGCAAGCCAGCAAAGTCACCGCAAGGATAGAATAGCACAGTCATTTTTTCAGTACAAAAAATTGCAGCCTTTATGTTTCAAAATTCCTGTCTTTCCACCACTGTTCTAAAACTATGCATTACCAAGGGTGCATAGCAGACTTTCTAACTGCATTTACTTTACCATCTTTTTAAAAATCCTTTACAACAAAGTTATTGCAACATTTATGATCTTATAAACATATTCTGTATTTAGCTATCAGAGTTTTTACACTTTGGACACATTTATAACTTGTTTCTATGCCTCAATCTTATGATCTGAACAACTACTTTGTGTGTGTGTGTGTGTGTGGTACTGAGGATTGAGCTCAAGGCCTTGTGCATGCTAGACAAGCACTCTACCACCGAGCTACATCCCCAGCTTTCCTGTGAACAATTACTTTTAAGATAACAATATGCAATATATTAACTAGTGTTAATTTCTTATTTTTTAATGTTATGAATCATTTTTGTGCTGTTTTGTTTTTGTTCTTAAGATTAAAAAATTCATCTTACAATATCTACTATACACTGATGATTTTAAAATATCTGTTGGCTGCTGAAACTCTTCTCGTGGTCTGTAACTTCTGTTACTTCCTGACACCTCTCCTTAACTCTCTTTCAAGCACTCCAAACTCCGTATTTCAAAAATGAGCTCACATCTTCATGCCCAGTATAGTTAGTGCTCCCTGACTGAGGACTCAGTAAGTAGCACGACCGCTCTCCTACTTGACAAAACTAGAAAGCCAGGAGTTCACCTGTACTCTGTTCACTCTGTCATCTTTCACATGTACTTACACATGTACTTAGACTTATAAATTCCACCTTGCAAAGAGTTCCATTGTCTGTCCACTTCTCTCTTCCTGCCCTGAAACCCTCCTGACCTAGTGACTCGGAAGTTTGGAGCAGCCTTAAATCTTAGATCTGTTTCCAGTCTTGTTCCATTACACTCCATCCTCCATTCTGTGGGCCAGTCAATCTAACGCAACACAAATCTGACAATGTAAGACTGAATTAAAATTCCTTGATGATTTTTTAATTCCAATAAGCTAATGTGCAAAGTTGTTAAATTTCTTGTGTGATTTTTTTTTTTTTTCTCAAAACATTTCTCCTAGTTTCAAACACTGGAATGCTCACCGTCCCTTCTCAGGCACTATGTTAACCTGCTTTCAGTTCCTCCCATCCTCTTCCCATCACATCTCTGGGATCTCTACATCTTCAGCCTGAAATTACTCCCTCCAAGGAGAGCACTCACTTGTCACTTCAGCATAACACATTTCAAGAGACTTCCTCTGGCCTCTTCAACTAACTCATGTCCCCTGACTGCAGTCCACAAATTTTTCTTTCTTATTTCTGTTATCTGCCTCCTGAATTTTTAAGTACATGTGGGTGTGGATACCTCAACCTTGCTCTTGGTTGCAATACTAGTCTCCTCTTATATGGATCATTTTCAAATAGAAACTTCAAAATATACTTTACAACTTGACATTCACTCTTGAAACAGGAACTATCAGAACCTGAAATATTTTAAAGAAAGTAGAATGAAATTTAAAGGAAAGGTATATTTAGTAGCATGGGCTCTGAATTCACTCAAAATTTGTAACAGTTCATTACAGGTCTCTCTCTCTCTCTCTCTCTCTCTCTCTCTCTCTCTCTCTCTGTGTGTGTGTGTGTGTGTGTGTATGTGTCTCCAATATGGAGATAATACTTACACATACCTCATAGTTTTGTGAAGGTTAAGACAGTGTTGGGCATTCAGAAAACCTGCTAGTATCAGCTAATAATTATTATTACTAGTGTTTTAAGGAGGAAGGTGTGGAGTAACAATGCTTGCTTCAAAGTCTTGCACTATTATACTCTAACTATAGTAAAGTGATCTAACCAGGTAAAGCTTCAGATTTCTCTTCACTATAAAATAAGAGGGACAGAATGAATGTTCTTACTAAAAATATGCCATTTCGTGTAATGTTAGGCTGAAATAGACAGTTCAACTGGAGGAGAGAAAAGTTCACACCAATATTGAAATCTTGTTCATTTAAAGCTGTGACATTAATATATTTGACACATAAACTTTAATTTCTCTAAACTCTGTTGAAAATTATCACTTTGTGTGATTAAAAATAGATGAACTTGCAATGTCCAACAGTACCAAGTTTAAGTAATTAAATTTAATAGTAACTTAAATGTAAAATATCTTCCTGTGAACTGACCCAACCTGAAAAAAAATTCATTGCTTTTTCCTTTATGGAGTAAAAGTAAGTTATTTACTGTCTCGCTATTTTTAAATATCATCTTATGACTGTTGAAGGTTAAGTGTCTGATACAGTTTTATAGATTCTTTCCTTATGTATATTCTTTTAAAGGAAAATTAGATTTATGCTAATATATAGACTGAAAGCTTGAATTCTTAATTTCTTCCATTATTTTCCCCTCCGTTATGAGATTTTAGTATCTCATTTCTCTGGCACCCTCATTCCAGTTTGTAGCATTTAGTAAGATAAGACATGCCATTTTTCTCTGACATTTCATCACACTGACCCGAACCAAGCTTTTAATTAACACCAACTCATTGTCACCAATCTTATATTGCCATTGTATTTAAGCCATTTTCTTTTACTCATGATGAATGGAATCCTTATTCTAAGCATGAAATCCTAATATAAGTATTTGTTAGCTAAATTCACCACACCACATACAAGTACATAGTTTTGAAGTGAGAAATATCAGCCAAGTTCCTTATGCTCGAAATTTCAGTGTTCACAGGTTCATGCAAAGGGAAATGATGAGTTCTATTACCTGCCGAGACAGGTCACCAAGGTGCCCTGAGCTGGTTCAGGGCAAAATTCCAGGGACCCAGCAGACTCATCGCTCATAAACAAGGGTCACCCACCCAGCTCTTTCTTTGACAGGAATCGCTGAGGGGAGACAATCTTTTTCAGCATAATTTGCAATCGACAGTCTGCTATTTCTCCAACCATCTAGCAACTTTGGAACATTCTTCTTATTTGGGGGAAAATATGCCTTTATTATTAGAACTCTTTCAAGGTAAATTCACAAAAGTGGATTCTTTTGACTTTGGTGTCAATGAATGGGATCACTCATGCACGACCTGGGTGCAGTGCCACAGGGAGGAGGAGGAGGAGCTGCCTGATCCATTGGCCTGAGGTGGGAGGCAAGGACCTCTGGCTGTGCAAGTGGCTGTGGTTGCAGGGCACTGTGCCTGGGAAAGGATTTCAAAACCAGTGGCAGTTACTGTGCTTCCTGGCAGGGGCTCTGTGGGCAGGAGTGGCAGTGGCTTAGTAAGCAAAGCCATTCTGTACCATAGGCTTGGGCAATGTTCCTGGAAGCTGCGTGATGAACTGGATCTTCCTGCACCCTTGGCTTGTAAGAGTTGCCCTCCTTTTTTTTTTTTTTTGCATGTTTTATCTCATTAGTACAGTTTCTGTTGCCCATAACAAGGACCCCCATGACTATTACAAAGAGTATGTCTATTTACAGCTTCAAATCCATCAGGCTTAACTGGAACTGTATCCAGTTTCAGAGAAAAACAACACAGCAGATACACTGCAAAACTTTTATTTTCCAGTCCAATAACTTTGAAGTATGGTTTTAGATCCTTGCCACATACTATCTCATTTAATGTCACAACAGCTCATAGGGGAGAATACTATCCCCATAGTTCCGCTAAGGAAATTGAGAGACTCACTAAGTTGTCCAGAATCTTAGTGTGGTTGTCTACCAATGCTCTGTGATGGAGATAGATCTGGGTTTACCAGTGCACTTGCTTATGGGCCATTTCTTCTTACTTCCAGTAAGTTTTAAGTAACACAAGTTATAAGTCATCTCACTCTGTGTAGCAGTCATTATTAACCATACGACCCATTTTTTTTCAGATGGCTATGAAGCAGTGTGAGCAGCGGTGGGCCCCTTGCTCTCTCCTGGCACTTTCACCTCTTGTTTATCTTCAGGCCTAGAGTTTTCTGCAGCATAGACCCTGTGCCTGAACTATAACACATTAAACATCAACTTTCCACCTTGCTCAAATGAATAGGTTTCTTTCCAACATGTCAACTCTTACAAGTAAGAGTAATCCTGGGTCTTTTCTTTTCAGTTCCTAGGAGCACTTAGAAAATACAAACATTTTTATCTGAATCCTTTTTTGAAAGTACTGTCTAGAGCTAGAAAGGTTGCTATGGCTGTAAGTTGAAAAAATATCAAAAAATATTCTATAAATGGGCCAGATGGATCCCCAACTCACCAAGTAGCCATTTGTCAACTCTGAGAATGTACAACTACAAAAGTAACAGTCCACTAAATTTTTTTAAAAAATTAAATAGATTTTAAAACAACGTATGAAAATTTTTTAAAGTCAGATTGTCTACAGACTATCACTAGTTCCAAGAAAATTTCTTCAAATGGGTCCCAGTTACATTCTGTTTCTGAGGAAAAAGTCTATAGTCATTTTCAAAAGGGATTACTGAATAGGGCACTGAAAAAAAAACAAGTAGAAGATTAAATAGGCAAAAGGTGGTATGTGTGTGAACAATATCTGATAAAATCTATATGCAGCCTATATGTCTTTTTAAGAGGATATTTCTTGCAGGTGTCTTAGCTGAAATCAGTACCATTACAGAGTTTCTGTCGGTATGTCACGGACCATAAGCCAACATCCAAGCAGAGAGGTTTTCTTTGGTACCAAAACTCTCTTACTTGAGACTTAAATGTTTTCCCAGCATAAGAAAATGTATTTACATAAATGATGAAAAATAACTATGTAGCTTAATGATTCTTTTTTTGTTCCCAATTAAATCCTATTCTCCATTGCTCTCCTCTTACAAAAAAAGCCTGTTAGAAGTTTTCTGCCTTGTTCCACTTTCTCTAAAATCTTTCATTATATTAACATTAAGGATTTAAAAACTAAATGCCTCCTTTGAAATTCCCATTCTTTTGACCTTGCAGATTTAAAGGTAAGTGTTTCCTTTTAAAACTATTGTTGTGTCTAAGAAGTTAGGATATTTCATGTGTTCTTCATGCCATTCAGTAGCTCTAGGACATTGAATGCCAAGCATGGTGATACATGCCTATAATTCCAGCACTCAAGAGGCTGAGGCAGGAGTATCTCCATGAGTTCAAGGCCTGTCTGAGCTATATAGTGACTTCAAGGCTAGCCTGAACTACATAGTAAGACCTTGTCTCAAAAAAAAATAAAAATAAAAATAAAAAATAAAACAAGACTTGCATTTCTATCCATCCATTATTAACTGCACTTCTGAATAGTTTATATTTTTCTTTTTTTCCTTCTCCCCCTCTTGTTGTTTTCCTTTCACCAACTTCTCTCTCCCCTACCCGCCCTACAATTACCTGCAGATGTTAAGATTGTAGCTATTACTCTGTTTTGTGATCACCTGGGTGAAATCTTGCATGATTTCTAATAGATTTTTCATTGGTTTATTATCTGCTTTTCCTAGCAAATAATTATCTTTAAAGAAATATCACTTTACTACTTCTTAAATACTCATAATTTATTATATTGTTTAATTTTGTAGACTCATTCTTTCAAAACAATGGTACTTTAATACTGCAGATATCAAGTGGTCTTATCTTTTTTCTGACAATCTCCTTTTCCACCAATTTTCATCTCTATTCATAGGACATCAGAGACTGCCAATTTACAATTATCCCACCTCACTGCCCTTTTGTTTTCTTCCTTTTTGGTCCTTTTTTAATGACTTTTCCTAAGGCTGAATTGGATAATTACAGTTTTTCCTTAGTAGGAGCTTCTACATTACATGGGAGTGTTTGGTACCATTGTCCACCAGCTTAAATGCTAACTTTCCCCCCATTATTTTTGCTGTTTTCTATTTAATTTGATAACTTCCTGTGACAGGGCAAGACATAAGTCTGTTCTTGCTATCAACTCTAGCCTTCGACCGAGTAGAGACTTTTGCTGTCTCTGTTCATTTCTGTATTCCCAGGGACTAGAAAAGAGCCTTCGTTATCCTGGTGAGGTGGTTCTCCCTACTTGACAGAATATGGCTCTGCTGTAACTTACTCTGCATTCATTTTGGATTCAAACAACTAGCAAGAGCTTTCATTTCCCAGTTTATAAAATGAGAACAAAAGTGAGCCTGCTCCCTCCTATGCTCAAGTTAAGGGACTCTCTCTGAATGTGTATATGCAAAACCTTTGGATACCCTAAACTTTCACAGCACCATTCTGTTACTCACATAGCTTTTGGGTATATGAAGTCACCCTGATGTCCCTTTGTCAGCTGTTTTTCTCCTCCAATATCATTATATGTATTCATGTGCTGAAATAGTATTTCTATAAATTAATGTTGATACATTAAAGAGAAAGAGTGATATTTTCATTTGCCAATAAAAATATGTCTTTTAGGATACTTATTTTTGCTCTTCAAAAACCACCACTCCCTTCACTGTCATGCCCTGGGCTGTCGTCAAAGACAGGCCCCTGAGGTTTTATAGAGTACTGATCTCAGTTAATCCAAGCTTTGAAAATATGCAATTTAGGAAAATGGTATTCAACTTTGAACAGAGTAATATTTTATTAATATGTAAGAAATGCATTTCCTTCCCATTCAATTTCTAATTAAATGGAGCTTCACATTTGAATAAGGATAAACCTTATTTTTGGTTCTTGCTGCTTAAGTTTCTGCAAAAATAATCCCTGTGCCAGCTTTTCAAAGATACAAGTCTGTACCTGATATTATTCATTCTCTTAATTATGTCAAGGAAAGACAAGATGATACCATTTACTCATCTTAATATTGTAATTTTAATTTTAGTATTCAAAGATGATTCCTTTATATTGTAAAAGGGAAAATAAGAACTAAATTGGAATCATTCTCATCCTTTTTCATTTCCAATATGAAAAATGTCCTTGAAATGATACATGTTCTAAAAACAAATGAATTTCTGACAGTAGAAAAAATTTTAGGTAATAATCTGTGGCTGTGATGGGGTGAATTTTGTTCCACCTCCTTTATATTAAAGACCTAATCTCAGTATCTCATAATGTGACCATGTTGCAAGACAGTGTCCGTAAGGGCATAAGTAAGTTGATTTGAAATCATTAGGGTGGACCCTAATCTTTGACTGATGACCTAGTTAATAATATGAGAATTGGACCAAGACACAAGGAGGAGATGGGAAAAATGGTGAGAAAATAGGCCTCTGAAAACCAAGGAAAGTGGCCTTAGGATGAAATCAATCTTGGTAAGCTGTTAGTCTTAGATTTCTAGCCTGAACACCATAAGAAAATAAATTTCAACTTTTTAAGCCACCCAGTATGTGGTATTCTGTTATAGAGCTCTAGAAAGCTCCAAGCTAATATATGAGTTATGGAGAAATAAACTCCTATCCCTAATAAAAGTAAGTCTGCCTTTGCTATAATATGAGCGAATGACATAACTCTTTTCATGTGCTTCATACTCTTTACAGAATATTTACAAATAAATGTATATTATCCCATATATTATCTGAAAGAATTAAATTTCCTTTTAATTATACAAGTCAGCTATTTGTTCATACAGATACACAATTTAATAGGCTAGTAAAAGGGTATAAATTATATTATACCCCTTTCTTATCATTGCTTCCCATTTTCATAACTCAAAGCTCATAATTGATCTCTTTTTCAAATGCTGCAACATAGAATGTGGTATAAAAACTGATAAACAACCAGGCAGCCTATCATCATCAAGGAGTAATATTGTCAGAATCCCTTAGCATCACTCTGTAATAGATCCTCTCCAGATCGCATTCACAAAGCATGAGCTGCCCTTCCCCTAGCTGCTATGAAAAGTGCCTGCTAGCAGCTCTCAGGTGCCTCCTGTGGTGAGCTGCTGATCTAAGTGGGATGGATCTACCTTACCAAGGTGTGATACTTCTACAGAAATGATGACAGCCTGGAGCCAATGACTGATGGAGGTAGAGTACCTCAACGTGGAGCCAACTTTGTAATGTAAATCACGTTCCAGATTCTCTAGAGGACCAATATGAAGCTTGCCTACAGCAAAGACTGATTTTGGGCTCGACTTATCTCCCTGCATATCTCTCCCCATACAACCTTCTGTCTGAGACAACAATCTCAATAACTCACTTATGCAAGAATTCAGACTCTGCTATGCTCACTTGGCTCCCAAGAATGAGAAATGTCTTCAGATAGTTGGTTCCATGTATGGTCAGAGGAAGCTGAGTCCATTGAAAGGACACTCCAGTTGCATCATCCATCACTAAATACTCATGAAAATCCATTGATTGTGATAGGTACAGAATGAATAGTCCCTAATTTCCCATGGCATTGAAATTTGCTGGTGCTTCCTTCACAGGTTTCACTTCCTTTCAGTGGGTGATCTGTGACAATAGGTAAGCAGGAGATGATGCAATAGTTGGCACAATGACATAAGGAAAGTAGCAACTGTAACTATTGTGGGATTGCAGAGAATCTTGTTTCATTGAGAGAGAAAATTAGAAGCTCAGATTCCATGATCATTTTTGAGAAAAGTATGGGTCTAAGAGACTTCTTGATGCGTTTAAGAAGCCAACCATTCAAATGACTCTGACTCACAGTTTGCTGTGGAACAAAATCTGAGCACAGCTATTAGCTTTATAAGAGGCAGTAGTTCAAAGAAGTCTATTCAAATTGACCTATTCAAATAATCTGTGCTAAACCCATAGCTCCAACAGACAAGGTACAGGACCCTACAACTTTGGACGGGTATACCTATCTGACCTTTAAATAAAAGTGGTCCTTTATCTCCAAACCAAAAGAGAACGAGCTACTTTTATAAGCACTTTACATTTCAGGGCATCTACAAGTTTCCCTTTCAAGTCTTTAGTTTGGGCCTTGAAAACCAAGGAAATTGGAAATGAAACTAGAAGGCTGCAAACCTAACCAAGATTAACTTCCATTGTCATTGCTGTCTGAGGTGTGTTGATTTTGTATGAAATATACATCTATATGATAGGAAAACCAGGGGCTGTTGGTTAGCATTTGTTCTCAATGCCTGGACATTAGGTACATGGATGAAACAGTCATGTTGCAGAGATATAGACTAGTATGGACTCAGCATTTGGTCTGGCTAACATCATTGATAAATATTAAAAACATCTAATAGAGACAAAAGCTAAACACCCAATAGAGAACACTCCCTTGAAGAGACTGGCTATTCACTTACTGCAACATGACAACACTGGACCCCTTCCACATGGGAAGTAGAAGTATTTCGTCTGACTAGAACTGGCAAACACAATGTGTGTGAGCTTTTGTTTCCTACTAATAAAGTCTCAGGCAGCATCATCAGCATCAGCATCAGCAAACACAGCCGTCTCCCTCAGAATCATGGAACACATTAAGTTCATGGGTCAAGGTTCCACTGTAATGGGACTCCATATAACACAGATTCAGACCAATGGACTCTACAGCAAAGAAAGTTCATCATTGGGCACTTTCCAAGCAATTCATACTTTCTCCCATACACTGCACCACCCAGATGTGGAGAGCTCAACTGCGTTTAGTCTTCTGACAGTGCAGCTGGGGAGCTAACTTTGAGAAGACAGCAAGGGAGAATGGGAGTCCTTCTTTAGGATTAATTTTATAACTGAATTCAGAAGATGCTACACAATTTTTTGTTATCAATGGGTAGATATCAGGGCAAAAATATGTTTGGGAAACAGAAAGTAAATCGTTGTGGTTACTCTCCATATTACTACCTCTGATCAACTAGGAAACATGTACTTGTCTTCTCTGCTTCTTTAGGTGTGCCTTTCTGGAGACACTGAGGTCTAGAGGATATTCTTCTGCAAAGGAAGCATTATGATTGCTACTGAAGTTGAAGTAAAGCTGTTCTTAGGTCAGGAGGAGCTTCTTGTGCCAGCAGACCTGCAGGCATTTAAAAGGAATTATACTGCAGGCTGGGTCAACAGACCCTGATCTCATGATGCTGTAAGCCTGCTGCTACAAACTGGGTACATAAATACTTTCTGGAACTCGGTTGGTCTACTTGGGTATGATAGCTCTTATTTTACCTTAACTGTAAATAAATATGGATAGCATCCCTGGACTGACAGAGGCTTCATAACTAACCAGAGATACCCCGTAGAACAGCACATGCAGGAAAGGAAAACACTACCCAAGGGAAAAGGGGAATCTAGAACAGGTGAGGAAAGAGAACAATTATGAGTAATCAGTTCATTGCACAGGACTTATTGTAGTAACTAGAGCTGTAATTCATTCATTGCATAAATCCGTCTCTTCTTAGTACTTCCTAAAAATTATAACCAACTGGATTCCTAAATAAGCTTGGCATCAATGTAATGAACCAGATGAGAGAAGAAAGGACGTGAATGGTACAAGTAGAAAACTATAGCCGATATTCTTGCTGCCCTTTTCAGATTCCCTTGGCCAGACCAATCTATCAACTAGTTTGTGTATTATTGACAGCTGACTCATTCTGTCCATGTCCATGTCCATGTCCATGACTGTCCATTTCTACAGCTCTTACAGTCAGGAAATCACCCCATCACCACCACCAGCAATTCATGGCCGGGGCTTGACTAATATGGCAATATGAGGCCTAAGATGGCACCAAATTGGTGAAGTTCTGTGATGCTACAACTTGTGCTCCTGTAGAACCAGAGTGAATCTAGATTCCAGCAGAGACCACACTGCTGCTCCAGACTCTCCCCTGAAGCACTTGCATCCTGCTTCTCTCTCCTGCTTCCTTCATCTTTCTTCCTTGTTTATTTATTTAGGTACCTGGGATTGAACTCATGACCAGGCAGTTTCTTACACAACTGAGCCAAATCCCCAGCTCACCGTCTTTCTTCTTCTGAGAGCATTTTCGTTAGAAGCTTTCACAAAAATTCTCATCTTGGCTTCTACTCTGAAAAATCCAGCCTACGATAATCTTCTCAACCTTCTTATTTGCTTGCATTTCTCCCAGCTAAATACTCTTAGAAATACTTTGTTTATATGCTTATACATTTTACTACATATTCATGTATGTATTATTAATATGCAATGTTGTTTGAATATTTATGAAATTTAGATAAGTTGTATTATCCTACTGTGTCTTTCTGTAACTTGCATTTTTACTCTCAAAGTCACTGAGACTCATGCATATTGCCCTAACTTGATTATTTTGCAGTTCTCTGTCACTGCAGTTATTAATTTGAGTTTCTTCAAGTTCTTTTTTCAGTATTGAAAAAATACAGCTACTGTGAACATTCTTGAACGCAAGAACCTTTATCTAAATCTGACACTTTCCAGGAGAGAAACTACTAAGTAAAAATGTACATGCTTCTTGAACCTACGTGCTAAAGTTAAAGGGAAAAAAGTGGTTGTAATGGTTTATGTTGGTGGCCCCCAGGCCTTATGTATTTGCATTGTGCATTTGTGATTGGTTCATTGACTAGTGCTTGGATTGGTGGTGTCAGTGCTACACCCTCCTAGGGGTGGAGCCAGGATGTGATGTAATGGCAGGAAGGGTGGTGTCTTTTTCTCTTGCCGGTTTCCACCTTGCTGTTTGTAGCTGCCATGAACTGTGGCCCTGCCATGCCACCCTGCCTTGGAGCCAACTGAGTATGGACTGAAACCTCCAAAAACTGTAAGAAATAAACATTTCCCTTCCCAACTTTGGGCATCAGGTATTTTGTCTCAGTGACTAGTGAAAAATAACTAAGACAGAATTTGATACCGAGGAGTGGGGTCATTGCTGTGACTATACCCAACCATGTTTTTTGAGAGGCTTTGGAAATGGCTTGTGGGCAGAGTTTGGAAAGGTTCATACATGTCGCCTAGATGCACAGAGCTGGAGCAACTTAGGTTGTTCTGTAGAGGAGATTCTGGTCAGAGCTCAGGAGACCAGAAGGCTGATAGAAAGCCTGATAGTAAAGACCAGGCTTGCAAGGTTTCTGCTGGGAAGGAGAACTGAATTGGTTGTTGGACTCCCTATAATCTGTGTTATTGCTTGGCAGAAAGTTTGTCTGCATTTTGCTCATGCCCAGAGACTTTGCCTGAGACTGAGATTAAGGGTAATGGACTGATTAATCTGGCAAATGAAATTACAAGGCAGTCAAATGTTGAAGCTGTGGCATGGCTATTGTTGGGGGCTTTTAGCCAGATCTATGTTGCAAATCCAGAGCAAAGAGCCCAGCAGGATAATTTAAAACACTGTGAGTTTGGCCAGAAGGAAAACTCCAATAAAGCTGTGGATTGTAAAGATAAAGCTGAGACTTTGATTGTTGAGAAGAAACAGAGAGATAAGAAAGATGGCCAGAGGGCATCTCAGGAAACAAGAGGTCTCCACTCTTTGCAGCCCCAAAACTGCAAAAGTGAAAGAATTTTCTCAGATGAGAAAGCTTCGGAGTACCATGCTCCAGAATGGCACCTGAGGCCCATGAGGTTCCAGAATGGTGGCAACATAGAAAAGCTTTTCTTCACAATCGGGTTCACAGAGCCCAGCAATCTAGGAAATCGACCCCTACAGCCAAAAGAGAGAAAACCCTGGCTACTGCTCCAGCTGGCAGCAGGCCTTGGTGGCATCCACATGGTGCTGATTTTTAGGTGCAAGGAAAATGCACAAATTCTGAGGGTAAGATGGCTTCCACCTCAATTGCAAAGGGCCTGGGAGGCCAAGCAGTGTGCCCCTGAGAGGGCAATATGTAGAGATGTAAGTGTGAAGCCAAAGATGCAGTGGAGATCCCAGACATTTGCAAAACCCAGGAATGTCAACCATGCAAGGTAAGCTGCAAAAACCAAGCAAAGAGGGTTTAAGAGAGAAGCTGCAGGAGCTGAAATCCCTAAAAGTGCAGTGGGGGTGGAATCACCCAAGCCTTTCGGAGCTTGCAACCAGATTGCTTCAAATGCTGAGCATGGAACTCTAGGACTTAATGTTTGCCCTGCTGGAGGTTGGACTTGCTTTGTTTCCAATGCTGTTATTCCCCCATTTGTAACTTTTGGAATGGTAATGTTTATTTTTTGCCTTTGCATTTCAGAAATGTTTAACCTTGTTTCACTTGTACAGGGGGTTACAGGTAAGAGTTTGCCATCGATATTGGAGGAGACTTGAGACTTGGACTTCTCAGCAATGCTGAAAATGTTAGGACTTTGGCAACTTTTGGATATGGACTAAATGCCTTTTGTATAAAGGTTGTACGTGTGTCTTTGGGGGCCAGGGGTGGAATGTCATTGTTTATGTCAGTGGCCCCCAGGCCTCATGAATTTGCATTGTGTATTTGTGATTGGTTCATTGTCTAGTGCTTGGATTGATGCTATCAGTGCTGCACCCTCCTAGGGGGTGCAGCCAAGATGTAAAGTAATGGCAGGAAGAAGGGGTGCCTCTCTCTTTTGCCAGTTTCCACCTTGCTGTTTGCAGCTGCCATGAACTGTGGCCCCGCCATGCCACCCTGCCTTGTAGCCAACTGAGTATGGACTGAAACCTCCAAAAACTGTAAGAAATAAACCTTTCCGTTCCCACCTTTGGGCATCAGGTATTTTGTCTCAGCGATGAATGAAAAGTAACTAAGACAGTGGTCAAAGTAATCTATACTATTCCAGAAAAGTTTATGTGCTCCTGATACTCTACATTTTCATCAAAACTAGTATTGCCTGATAGTCAATGTTTTTGCAGTGATTCTGGGGTATAATGGTATCACTGCAGTTCCATTCATCTCAAGTTCCATTTAGCCAGTTCCTAGGGTGCTAGAGAATATTTTAATCACTTTATTTAGGGCACTGTCTTCAATAAACACCTGTCCATATATGCTAAAAGTATAGCTCTGTGGTAGGGAACACGTGTAGCATGCATGAGAGTTGGGTCAAACACATTACCACTATGCATATATGTAAAATTGTCTTTTTCTTATTGTTTTGCAGGAAACATTTATAAATGCTGAATATTGTGTTTTTGGAGACCAGCACTGCCAGTTGTTGAGTTCATATCCACACCCCTAGGACAGGGGATTTGCCCGGAGGGTTTCTCTGGCCCCAGTTCTCCACACCCTGCTTCTGCCTCTCAATTTAGGGGGCCAAGTACCTGCAGAGAGGTGGAGATTGCCTGAGGTGGGGAGTTCCGGTGACCTGGGGAAAGTTAGAGACCTACATTCAGCTTTTGAATTCCTGGGGAGCTACCGGGAGGCTGGACTGGGTCCAGCAGATTGCAAGGCCTCAGTCACCCACGTTCAGTGGACCTGTTGCAGTCCAGGAGGCAGGAACCTTGCTCGGGGTCTCTAGGCTCAATTAGGCTGGCCTGGGGACAGCTTGAGACCAGCACTGCAGGCTGCTGAGTCCATATTCACACCCCTAGGACAGGGAATAGTGCCCTGGGGGTTTCTCTGGCCCCAGTTCTCCACACCCTGCTTCCATCTCTAAATTTAGGGGGCCAAGTACCTGCAGAGGAGCTGAGACTGCTCCAGTAGCTGAGGGTGCAGGAGGAGATTTGCAACACACCCAGAGGAAGCTTTGGAACATCACTCAAACCAAGGAAATAAAGAAAAATGACAAAAGGAAAGACCAAAAGGCAGGCTCAAATCACCAGCCCATCCCAAGAAAGCCTGGGAGCCATGTACATAGAAGAAAATAGAAGCCATACACCTGAAATGACTGAAATAATATCAACTGAAATAAAGAAGCAACTAGGGAAAACTATGGAGAAATTCAAATTAGAAATAATTGCCCAGGTAAAAGAAGAAATGATAAAAGTATTGAAACAAATAGTGAACACATCTAGTGAAGACACAGCTAAAAAATTAGAGGAACAAAGCAAACAGATAGAATCCCTGAATGAACACTATAAGAAACAAACAGAATGCATGAAGCAGATTCAAAGAGATATACAGGAAATCAAAAATTCTATTGAAAGCTGTAAAAACCGCCTCAATGAAAGTGAAGATAGAATTTCAGACCTCAAAAATAAGATCGCAGCTAGTGAACAGGAAAGGAAAGATCTTTTAAAAATAACAAAAAATCAGGAAAGAACCATTCAACAGCTGCAAGATGATGCAAAGAAAAATAACATAAGATTAATAGGGATAAATGAAAAAGAAGGGGACAGCCAAAATGATATCAAGAGGATATTTGCAGAAGTAATAGCTGAAAACTTCCCAAACATGAGAAGGGAAACTGACATTTGGATTAGTGAAGCATATAGAACTCCAAATAGCCATAACCAAGAATATTGTGTTTTTGAGTAGTTTCTTCTGGTTCATAATTCATACTTTCATTTTATATTGATATCTAAAATATATAAAATTTTTAAATTTTGGTTTAATAGAACTTACTGATCTAGTTTTAAAATGTTTGATTTAGATATAATTAGTAAAAATTTCCAAAACTCTTTAGGAAAATATTTTCCTAAATTTCCTTCTAAAGTTTAGAGTTTTTAGATTACCAGATACAAACATGTAAAACTGATCTAATCATATGAGAATTAACTGTTCTTTTCCAAGAACTAATACAATTACTAGTATAGTCATTTTAGCTATCTTACAAATACACACACACACACACACACATATTTGTGTCTTTCTCATTTTCCCTTCCTTCTTTCCTCTTTTCTCCTATCCCAGTTACTTTTCCTCTTTGAGCAGTTTCTTACCCTTACACAGTATTTAGTGTAGATTTTGGATTGTACTTGCTCTTTCAGTTTCTTACACTAGGGAGACAAATTTAAGCAACCTTTTGAAGGTTACAATATGCAACGTAACAACCATTCTTAAATTACTATCATCTTGCTTTGAAAACCTATACTGTTAGTTTTGGGTTTGTTGGTGCTGGTGTTCATTTGTCTCTTTTGCTTTTTGTTTTTCTCTTCTGTGCCTTTTTTTTCTCTTAAATAAATTTTTAAAGTAAAATAAAAGTAATTTAGAGTTCTGTCTTCCCACATTATATTTTTTCCATAGGTCTTAGTCATTGTATCACCAATTGTTGTAACACCACCAATTGAATGGTGTGTTCTTCCATCCTGAGAGGAAACACCAGCCCTGTCACTGTGAAGAGCTCATGGTGTCCTTTCATCTCTGTGGATCTATCATACTGTTTCTCAGATCTTTAAGTTTTCTTGATACTTGGTAATATAATTTTCACTCTTTACTCTTTTTTGAATAAATTGTTCTGGCTATTTTATGCCTTTCCATGACATCTAAAAATAAGAGTTATTGTGTTCCACTGAAATCTCTGTTGTATTTTAATTGAATACACAGAATATTTAGTGAACGGACATAATTAAAATACTGTTTTTTCATTCTTCCCATAAACTACATACAAGCATACACTCACACGTGTATTCCTTCTAAATTATTTTGTTCTTCTTTTACATCTTGACATTGTTCTGTATTTTTCCGTTCCATGCTTTGTAAGTCTATACTTGCTGTTAATTGCTTTTTAATATTTATTTTAAATTAATTTTACTAATTTATTAAGATACAATATAATGTCAGGCTTCAAATCTCAAGCGGCTTTCTTTTTTTTTTTTTTTTTTTTTTAATCGGTACCGGGGATCAAACTCAAGACCACATACTTGCAAGGCAGGCGCTTATGCTGCTGAGCTAAATCCCCAACCCCCATCAAGTGGCTTTGTTACTCTGTTTTCCCATCCATTCTTCTTTTGATTTCAATCATCTACCATTATGAAATTTTTAATGTACTTTCAGAAATACTTTATGCTTACATATAAAAGCACACATATGTGCTTCTATTAATATAGAAATAAGAATATTTTATATGGCACATGTGTATCACTTGTATTGCTTTCTTAAGAGAACATAATGAACAGCCGTGCTCTCACAGCTTAGGAAATTGCCCTATAACCCCTTTGTATCCTACTTGCAGCCTCCAATAACACAATCCATTGCTCTACTTTATGGCACTTTGGGGACCTGCTCTTCAGTAGGAGTCCATATACAAAAACCATCTTGATTTTTTTTCACCAAAGCCTAAAATAATAACATTATTATTGCTGTAACAGAAAAGCTCATTGATTTTTTTTCATACAATGATGTAGTTTTTTCTCCCGTAATAATTACTCTCCTGCCTGTAATCCTATAAGGGGTGCCTCTGCCCTGGCTCAGTTGTCTGTGACACTGGTTCCATGGACATCAAGGAGATTGTGATGCTGGGCATGGCCAGTGGTAGTTGTCAATGGACATTAATGCAACATCAACTCATCACCTGAATACCGGGAGTATCTCTGTAAACCAGAGCGCCCACCTGTCTTGCTGAGCTCCTCAGACAGTCTACTTACAATTCAGTGAGCCTCAGTTCTTGATAGCCTGTACTTCTTATTATAGTGTTTTACTTTACTGTGTTTTCTACTCAGTTAGTGCCTTTGTAAACTGCTTTTTCTTTCCACAACTAGTGGAGATTACTAATTATAGCTATTTGTTGATTTTTCCTAGGTAGATGAACCTGTTGTCTATAAACAGTAACTTCCATTTCTTCCTTTTCTGCTCTTATTATTCTGTGCCACTCTTTTCTGTTTTTATTTATACATTTAGCCAGAACTTTTAATATTCTTTCATACAGTAATGAAACAACACATTTTTTTTATCATGATCTCTATCTGAAAGAAAATAAATGCAATGATTTGTTTGGATTTGAACTATAAAGACTTTTGAAATTAAGGAAATTTCTTTATCTTAATATGCTAAATTTTATTTTTATGAAAAATTTAATATTGAATCTTTTTCTTTGAAATAATTGTGACATCTATTACTGCCATTAAATACACTGATTGATTCTATACTATTATATGGTCTTAATTTTTTGAGATAAACCTATATATTCACAATCTGTCTTTAATGTGAGGTTAAATGCACTTATTCAACAATGCGTCAAATCTCATTAATGGAAAGGAGATGGAAAAAAGCTGAGGAGTTTTAAGTTTGGTAGAACTCACACATAAAATCTTCTCACACTGCGAAGCCTTTTGAGATAGAAAAACTTCAACAACTATTTCAGTTTCTTTATTGCTTATCGATCTGTCCAAGTTCTTTTTTCTTCTTTCCAAAGCGAAAAGTAACTTACCCAATTTTCTCTGGTCACTTACTGCCAGAGACAATAGAAAATTTAGCTCAGGTTTCATTGATTCCAGTGCTTATACATTTAACCACTTTGATAACTATTTCATAGCCATATTTGGCCTTAGAGGATATCTCCCCTAAATTTGAAAACAGAGGAGCAATTAAAGTGATGAAATAGTAAAAATCATGTATATATAAGACTTTCTCTTTTTTTACCTAAAATACAGGTTGAAGGAAGACATAATGCAAGGAGGAAAGTGAACAAGGAAAGATTTAAATAACTCTGGCGTAATTCAAGAGGTATAGAGTGCATTATTGTTTAAAAACAAAAGGCAATAGTAAACGACCACAACATTGACTGTGGAGATTTGAAAATACATAAAACCTCTATAAATGCAAATTTCTAATGTTATGTTTTTGATAGATAAAGCAATGCGCCTTCCATTGTGAAAGATAAGATCTGAAGAGAACAATCGGCCCCAAATGAGCTCGGTTATGCACCCCTGGCTATGAGGATCCTTCTTTCCACTTCCGGTTTCAGTTCCTCTGGGAAGCAGTCACTAGTGGACATCTCCGCTCTCTCCGCCTCTTACTTGTTCCTCACAAAGACTGGAAGAATGACTTCAAGCCTTTCTTGGCATCACTATCCTACCTCTTTTCTTCCTCTTTCTTCCTCCCTGTTTTCTTTGGAGTGAGCTGTCTAGAGGGATGGCTGCACTGTGGAATCCTAAGCTTTTAACTGACATTGCCCCAAGACCAAGCGCTCCGCGACAGAGTAGCTAAAACTGTCTCTTTCTGGGTCTCAGTATTAGACTAAAGTGTTATTCTTAGGATAAGCCACACTTTCTGAAATACTTTACCATTAAAATAAAAAAAAAGATATATTTGCCTTCCCAATCTATTTTCCCATTTTTTCTGAAATCAGAAAGGAAAATGAGTGACTTTTTTTTTTTTTTGGCTTCCTCAAACACTGAATATGCATCAGCAGATAAAATACAAAATGGTTTACAAATCTTTAATGAATGGATGGTTGATTTATGTAAAACAAAAATAAGAATTTCTTGCAGTCACATTCAAGTAAGTCAAAATCCTTTAAGACAATTAGCTGAGCATAATGGCATACGCCTATATTTCCAGCACTCTGTAAGATGGAAAAATCACAGGTTCAAACTCTGTCTAGACAAGTTAGTGACTTCATGACACTGTGCCTCAAAATGAAAACAATAAAAATGAACGGTGATATAGGTTGGTGTAAAGGCCCTGAGTTCAATCCTTGGAAAAAAAGAAAGAAAGAAAAGAAAAAGAAAAGAAAAAACAATCCTGAAAAATAAGAAAAACTGAATTTGAACTTAGAAATTCAGCTTTGAGAACTCTTTATATATAGGAACCAGTAGATGTATGTATCAAGCTGCAGAGACATGCATCAAATTTTTAAAAAATAAACCAGGAAACAAATAGTTTTTAAGGAAGAAGAAATTCCTAACAATATCAGACACTCTCAAATATTTGGGTAAATGATGTACTTTAAAAGCTGTATTTCTGCATATGATGAGAAATGGGCACTCTGGTAAGTTGTCCCAGTATTTCAAAAAGAAAGAAAAAGAGACTAAGGGAGAAAGGAAAGTCAGAAAGAGACAGACAGACAAAAAGACACAGAAAGAGAAAAAATATTTTTTTAAATTTCCTGATAGCGTTAGAGCTATAGCATAGATCAAATACACTTAATACAAACCCTTTCTTTTGAAGTAGTTTGTAACTTAAGAATTATAAAACATGTATAAAAGAGTTTATGGCATATATGTAGAATACTAGTGAAGGAATTAAGTTTGTCAGAAATTATAGATAAAATTTGTTTTATGTGTTTGACTGGAAATTTTCAAATTTTAGTTCTTGATCCCCCACAGCTAAAATAAAACCCATCAAGAAACCCAACCAATAAACAAATACTCTTGCTGTCTTGTATTCTTTCTTCTTTCTTATTGGTTTTGTCCCTATTTATTTTCCTTTCTTTTTCTTTTATTTCAGTATAAAGAAAAGACTAATATTGCATTTAGTGTAAGAGCAAAAGATTTTATTTGACTTTTACCTCTTGGTTTATCACCATTTCAAAGTTCTAAGTTGTAATAAATTAATTCTAACTTTAAGAGAATCACAAATCTAGTTTCAAAGGAGAAAATTTGGTTTGTGTTTTACCATTGTCTCTATTACAGTTAGAAATTCCAAATACTTTTCACCTATATTTGATTTTGCAGATATTGATTCTTAAATGATATATACGTGCACTGTCATTTTCTTTAGATTTTTTTACCCCTCTGGAGAAATGGAGGCTGGCTGTTATAAATTTTCCACTTTGTATTACAAATATCTACTGTCGGATAAGAATATAGACTGGACAGGAAACAAATATTCTGATCAAGACTGCAGTTTCCTGGTACATAGGAGCCACTAGTGTCCTCCATCCAAATTATCTTATTTCTTGTCACATTTTTGATGTTTTAACAAACTTTATCACACTTGGTTGACAAAGAAATGAAGTGGAAAGTTATTCATAATGATGACTCTAGCAGAAGTGAGGATCCAAAGTATAACTGACTTTCACACTTTTTGACAACTTTATCCCAAAGTAGCGAGCTTCTAACCTGTTTTCAAGAAAGAAAAAAATTAGAAACAAAGGTATTTAGATGAATGCTTTAGTATTAAAAATCTAGCTTAAGTGTGTTCTTTCCAACTTTCAAAATACAGCTCTCGAGACGAGCATAATATTTGCTCCTTCCAGTCTGTATCACAAGGTCTACTCAAAGGCTATAGAAATTACCAAGGGCCACTTGGATGGAGGAGTTAATGCCCATGAATACCCAGGGCAGGCCATGGCTGACAAGCACCTGCAGTGCCTTCCTTTCAGTTTGAAGAATTGTGTTTTCTTTTGCCTTTAAGACATAGCATGGGGCCAAGCATACTCAATATTGCTACTGCATCTTATTATTTGATTATGTTCTATCTATGAAATAATTGTTCTGGGAAATATTTTTAAAATAGGTGCACAAGTCCACCCATGCAATTTTCTGTCTTTGAGTTTTCCTGAACTCAAAGACATTTGGGAATTTGTTTTTTGTCTGCTCATCTTGGATCAAACATCCTCAGTCCAGCCAAAGTCACCAACCACCCAAAGCCTTTCCTTGCTGTGTGTTTAGTCTCCATCTCTGTTTCTTTCATAGCCCTACTCTGCACCTCACCATGGTCACCCAGAACCTTTTTGAGAAGTGTGCTTTGAGATTATTCCTATTTATTTTTCCTTTTTTTCTTTTCATTTTGTACTTTACTAAATGAAAGAAGACATTTAAGGAAGGACCAAGACCACAAGGCACAGTATCCTTGGTCGTTGTTAGGTGCACAGCCTGACTGGGGTGTGCTTTGGGGCTATAGGAAGCAGTGGGGAGAACTGCTGATGCAGTCAAGGTTCGAGGGGTAAGGAACAGTGCATTGCTTTTGGAAAAACACATAGGAGCAGGTCATGCTTAACTAGTAACCTGATTACTAACTGCGACAACCGAGCTAAAAGGGATTTGGATGACTCAAGTCTTCAGTGGCTGTATAATCCAGCTCTGAGATTCCAAAATTTCACAGGCTGTTTGCTAGTCTCAGCCCTGGCCTTTGGCTTAAAGATTAATTTGTCTGTAAGCCAACCGCAGGTCTCACCACAAGTCACATGGCCTAAAGCAAACTCTCCATTTATTTTTGTACCAATTTATTAACGTCAATCACTACCCACTCTGCACTACGTCAAGTTAGCCCTCAGTGGTCCTCTACTAAATCTATTCCTTTACAAACCACTGAATGCAACACTTACTTAATTCCAAGAACTTAAATAAATAATAATATACGTGGTCAGCACCGCCCTGCAGCCTGACCAGAGGTGTTCTACACTACTACAATGATCCCCACACGACACAAATACTTTCTTTGTCTCCCCTTAACCACCCACACTGTGGTTGAACT